>PQWD01006639.1:135839-146761 GCA_019425675.1 Leucinodes orbonalis
GCTTTGCTTTGGTTTTTAATATGAATTATTTTGATTAAAAATAGTATAACGTTGTACAAAAATTGTTTTTTTAATTTCTCCTAGATTATTCTTTAGATTACTTACAGTTACAGTCCGAACCAGTGGTAACTTTGACATTCATAGGTGTTTTGTAAGGACTAAATGAATGAAGACTTTGGTACGAAAAATAGCCTACTTTCATTTTAGTTATTACAGCGCCTCATAATATTCTTATTATACATTTAGGATGAATAATTCGGAACTTCGTGTTAAGTACAAAATCTGTTCCAGTTTCGTGGAGGTTAAGCAAAAGCAATCCAAGGAGTTAGACAAACGGCGTCTTCAGTAAATAAGACAAAAATAATACAATCAGCCCGGGAAGTTTTATAAGTTATGAAGAGTCAATGCTTTCAAAAGCGTTGGGTCGTCGAATTATGATACTTACTCGCTCATGGGGCCTGTTGTAAAGCTGCCTATGGAGACTAAATAGTAATGCGCTTGGACAACATACTAACCAGAGGCAAACGAGGAAAAAGGCACCAGAAAAGGAGCTCATGAATAAAATTGATGCTGTAAGGAACGTTATACTATTACTACTCGCTCTACAGCAACTATTTAGTGCATTGCGGAAGGGTTCATATTGGCCAATCGTCAGAACCTGGTTCTCTAGGTTCTCAAGCATGGTTGGTCTTCGTCCATAATGCTTGATTATGGACGAAGATTATGGAATGCTTGATTATGGAGAATGAACGAATTTACATCATCATCATACATCCCTAGAAAAGAGCTGGTAGTGTAATCGACAGGTGTGTTAGTTATTTGGCAGGATACAACTCGAACAGGTCGGCTAGGGTTTAGAAAATAGAATGCTTGGTTAGAATACGTTACCTTCTAAATAAATTAATCAACAGCTATCTTTATAAACTTAAAGGCTTGCTGCATGGAATCTGCGTGTATGGAGAAACTGGCTCAGTTGGACAAGGATACTAAAGAGTTGCGTTTGCGCGCCCAACGGCTAGCGCGGCGCGAGGCTGAGCGGGTCGAGCTGCTGGAGCGAGCCGAAGCCGCCTGGAAAGACTGGAGATTGGATACCAGAGACGATTGGCTATGGCCGAGGAAAAGAAGAGGATATCGCCAAACATGTACGTTAACTTTCATGTTTACCAGTGCACTATCAAACATTTAAAAACAAAACTGTTCTTAGTGCTATAGTTGTAAAATACGTAGGCTCATTCATGTTTCACAAAGTTTTATTGAACTTATTAGAATAAATAGGTATTGTTATCACAAATGTCCTAAATTTAAATACTAATGAGAAAAATGATTACAAACGTAAGTAGGTATTTACATTGACACAGTTTGATCATCACGTGCAATAATAGCATTTCATTGTTTCTGGGAAAAGTGACGTTGAATAATAATATGCATCTTTGATGCGGGAAACATCTGTACGTAGATAAATAAACACTTTGTGTAGCATTTATCAGTATCTTATACTAAGTATCGACTGTATAGTTTTGAAGTTGTACGAATGGTTGGCGTTTCTATGTTTTTTCGAAGGCGCCGTAAACGAAAGCTTCGGTTGAGGAAACTATTAAACTAAATTTAACGATTCACGTGAAAATGGAACATGAACAAAAAAAGAGTAGGTAATTTATAGAAATATGAAAACCTGAACAAAACTTTCGATTTATTATTGTTTACTGTATTCATTTTACCTGATTAATGGTGCATATTTTGTTCATGAACTCTTCAATAAGTAATGGAAATATGGTGACGATTGTTTTCATTTTATTGTTACGGATAACAAGCATTCAGGTTGCCTGTTGTTAAGAATACGCCACCCGTGGACTTTTGCAACTCAAAAGGACAACGAGTGTGTTGTTGAGCTTTATAGGAGGGAGAGAAGACGTGGTATCTCTTCGGTCTAGCCGCAAATTATTGTGTTGTTAGGTGGATAAATTAGTTTGATCACTTATTCTGTTTACCGAAAGAGAACTAAAGTCACATTAATTAGCTTGATAATTTCGTTATTAAAGATAAAGAACTTATAGAAGCGCAACGGTTACAAAAGCGTGCACTACGCTAGCATTGCAGCTCAAAGAGCGGGCGAAGTGGCTGAAAGGAGCGTGCGCTTCTAACAGAAGTTGAAAAGGAAGTGTGTGAGAATGCGTGTCTCCGTCTCCGCTGAGCGAGGAGTCTGCGCGGCTTGATGCCGCCTTGCTGAACAGCAGTGCAAGGCTCACAGCTTGATCGGGATTTGCAGGTACTTGTATTTACCACTAAGGTTTCATCACGTCCCTGGTTTCAAACCCAGGAACGTCCGCCTAATACAACACGGCTCCAACAGTATTTGCAATTGAAAACCTCAACATGATTTGAATGACCAATACATTGATACCCACATGTGTTTAATGGAAAAACATATTTTGGGTTTTAGTAACGGGTAGATATTATGTTTTTAAGTTCCATGTCGTGATAATATATTAGATACTTACTTATAAACCTCAAACAACCATATCAATTAAAGAAACACTCATCAATAATCATATTATAAATGTTTGTATTGCTAAATTAAGGTGTATATCATTTTTCAGTGTTTTAGCGAGTTCAAAAAAGTAGGTTACCCAATTCGGTTGGAAGTATGCTTTTTTGCTCGCGGATATATTCGTCGTTTATAAACCGATTTTGATGATTTTTGTTGCTGGATACTTCATAGAACCACCTATGATCATGATTCCTTTCATCAAACCAAGAAGCTATGGTTGGATGAAGGAGACTAGAGAAATCTACTTCGTTACAGTATATTTTTCCAGAGTTTGTTTTTTTAAGAATCATCAACATTGTAAACAATAATCTTTGAAAAAAATGTCAAAATTATGAAGAACCGACCGGCACGACTACCTTACCATTTACCTTTTTTATTAGCCAAAAAATAGTTTTGACGTTTTTAGTTTGAAGTCGGTATTTTTTTGTTTATCTAATTCAGGCAAGATACTGCAACGATTTCTGTGAAGATGATATTGCTTGTATTTTAGAGAAGGCAAGATTTTAGTTCTTGTGGATTGCCAGATTAGCAAAATCGTTTATTCAATTTAAGCCTCAAATGGCCTTTGGTCAAGGTCAACTGCAATTTAAAATCACTTTTGGTAGTTTACATTACCAGAATCAGGAATATACTTAAACATTGTCACGGCATGCGGTCGTTATGTCTAAGGTCGCCAATGGTTCTGTTCCTAGAAGATACTATTTTGTTACCAGGATAATGTTATACCAAATATTTATAATGCTAGATGCCAAAGCTAAAAGGCATATTTATTTTGTAATCGTGACTTTTATACATACGAATATTTCTGATCATAGGCGAATACAACCTTTACAAATGTATGTATTCAGCATTTTTTGTAAATAATTTTAAATACTTTTTTATTTCGAATTGTTACAACAGATAAAGCTCTCATTCTACATAAAACACAGAACCGTGATGATTATACATAACAAAACTAATAATGAAAAAAGTATTGAGTTTTAGCAGATATTCAAATATCGTTATTATTTTCTAAACATAATTAATCATTAATTTAATTTTATTACATTGGGGGGGATTTTTAATTGTTTGGTAATTTATTAGGTATTTTTTCAGCATATTAATTCCACTGTTAATTAACAGTGGAATTAGTATGATGTTTAAATTTTTCTCTTATGAGAATTATCTGATTTAAAAAATGTTGACATTACTGCTGTAAAATCTAAATAAAACTCACTGAAAAGTGAAATCCGAAGAAGTGTTATAGTGTAGCTTTGTTTAACCAAGCATCTTTATACTTATAATAAACTCCTTTTGCTCAGTTCAAAGAAGAGCAGATTCGCCGCAAGTTGCAGACATGGAGAGCGAAGTGGAATCGGCGGTGTCTACCTACGAGAACGTCACTGCACGCGGAGTGAGCGCCTGCGCAGCAGGTTACAAGGTGTCCAACCAGCTCTTGCTGAAGATGAAGAAAATTGCAAGATAAAAGAGGAGGTTAGTTGTTCCTATTTCATTGTGCTGAATGACTTTATTAATGACAGGTCTCACAATAATAATCTACTGACATTCACACAGCGCATCTAGCCCAAGTTAAGCGGTAAGCTGTATTATAGGTTACACGGATAACATACATATTACCTTTTTTTTTGTAATACATACATATTATACATAGAAAACACCAGACCATTACAAAGACATGTTCATGCACACATGTTTGTACTTGCCGGGGATCGACCGCAACCCTTGTGTTGCGGCCGATCTCGCACACAAATAGGTCAATGTCATCTGAAGTTTTGTTTTGGTCTAATAGGGTAAGGATTTTGGCGTCTTGTAGGTTGTCATCATGATCCCATGATGCTGCTATTTACATTTTGGGGCTCTGAACAAATACCGTGTCCATTTTGGCAGTCACTCGTGATGTTTGTAATTTTAAATTGAGTACGCTAGACTTGATAATATTGGTAGGATTATAGAGAGTTGAAATATGCTAACGGGGCGATAAGGGTGCTTAGATAAACATAAACTATAAATATATATTATAAATAATTATTAATCACGTTGCTCGCATGTAATAATGTTATAATGGCATAGTACTAGTGTTATAGTCAAAATTTAAATTAATAATCTAGGCTAAGACTTGGCTCAAGTAGGGTTTGATAGTAAAAACCTTGAAGGGTTTTTTAACTATACTCTATATTGGTAGAAACAATGTTTCCTTCTTTACTTTCCCTTCCTTTTTTTCATCCTTTCTTCATCACACATTAATTTTGATCAGAAACACTTACTTTAGATCAGAAACTAAATATTCGCATGACTTCCACGACGGTAGAAAAACGGCAAAGCCGTACATATTGACTGATATGTAGTGGCCAGTTGGTTGCGTCCATTTCAAATAATTTAGAAAGCTATACTAAATCGAAAAGAAGAGAGTACAGGTTACTAAGAGTTTACTTTAATTTCATTGGAGTAATTATGGCTATCATCATCATCAGCTCATATAAGGTCCGAGGGCACGTACCGTAAAGGATGTATTCGTCGAAGCGGGCCCAGTGTGGATTAGCCGACTTCACGCATAACCTTTGTCTCTTCGTGCGCAGGTTTCCACACAATGTTTTCTTCTCGTAAGAGCGTCGGATTACGTACATATAATTTCGAAACTTCGAAAACCATTGGTATGTGGCGGGATGAACTGCGGCCTCGATCGGAAGGAAGTCCACACCATTAAGCCACCGACGCCTAAATTATTACATTATTTGACCTTAAGAGTATATATTTTTAATGTCGTAGCATTTTTGGAATGCATTCTGGAATAAACTTGCTTTTAAATAAGGCTACAATTTTTTAAATTCTCTTTATTAAAATTTGTAGTGCTGTGTCACTGTTTTATTGTGGTGTACTTATAGAGTATTAAATCTTCCCAATTTCTTAAAGATTTTTTAACTACAAATTAGCCACTTATTTTTGACAATAATAGGTATCCTACCATTTATTTCCTTTAACATTTCACCGTATTTGTTATCTAGTTGGAACTTCTGCGTCAAGAAAATCCGAAATATGGAAGACCTAGACGGTTGCAAAGCGGTCTGCGACGGTCGTATACAAAAGATGGACGACTTGAAGAAGAAAAGAGAGCAGCTGAATGAGCTGAAGGGAGAGTCATGGGTGCCAGTGTAAGCTGCCTGTGGACATTTCGATCGAGGTCAAGAGGACACGTCTCGCGGCCTTGTGTAAATGCTCACCGGAGGATAGATTTTGGTACAGTTTGAGACATTTATATATTGCGATGATGATTGTTTGAAAACTTGATAATATTTCTTATCAGTTTATCAAATAATTATCTATTTTTAATCAATGTGAATAGCGACAAATATTTATTACAATAATGTTTTTCCAAAATAATTAAGGCACTGTCATGCTGAGTATGACTAAAGAACTACGGACTTGATTGTGGTTCAGCTATTCTCTTCTTGCTTCATGGCAACTGTGGCAACGTGACACTAAAATTTTCTCAAATCTTAACCCTAATGTCCACAATAATAATAATGGTTACAGATAGTGACATTCTTGCTATTCAGATAATAGTAGGGTGATGCGTTACTACCGGTTGTGTAAAATTTCTCAAGAAGACGTCGTTGAGGGTAACATACTTGTGTCAAAAGTCAAGACTGTACTGAACAAGTCCCTGAGAGACCGACAAATTTAGAATTTGACCTCTCGAAGACAAAGTTTGCGCGTTTACCGTAAAAAATGCCTCCGTCGTATTGCCTAAATTGGACAACATTCCCTACACCCGGAGATACTATCGGAATCCTCGGTTGACATATCAAGCAGTGTCAGTTTCGCGTCACTTGGATGATAAGGTCAATTAGCTCCTAGACTTGGTGTGAATAGGTCGAAGTGATATCGTGTCAGGACACTGCTTGCAATTTATAAGCGCAGTGCGAAACCATGGAATATTGCTCCCTTTGGGAAAGCGCACAGTACCATTCTTCATTTGACTGCATTCAAAGGCGAGCTGCTCGATCGTCAACGATCCCGATATTTGATCGACTGATACTTTGGTTTCAGTAGAGATGTGAATACTCTTTGCATTCTCTATCGCGTATATCATGGAGAGGGTTTGGAGGAATTATTCAGACATATTCCTGCTGCACATTTCACCATCGTACTTCGAGGCAAAATTTTTCCCCACTAAAGATATATGAATGGAAGTCCTCTACAGTCCGTTATTGTCAGCAAAATTGTGGAATCAGTTACCATCTGAATTTCTGAGCGATACGACTTGGCGACATTATAGAAGAGAGCGTATTCCACTTAAGGGCCGGCAAGCATTTCTTTGCCCTCTGGTATTGCAAGTGTACATTGGCGACGTGTCATTTTCCATCTGATGAGCCGCTGCTCGTTTGCCGTATCACATGAAAAACAATCTATACTTAATCCTTAGAGGGACATGAGGGTGACCGAATACTTGCTTCACTTTTTGATATTGCATTATCTATTAGTAAAAAGTACGATACTTATTATCAAAATAAATATCCTCCTGTCTCTGTGGTCTAATGGTCTGAGTATTGTGTGAAGATCGCTGCTTGATTCTTCGTAAGTTCAAGTACATTGGAATACAAGAGAAAATCACTTTATACTTATTTACTTAGTTTAAAGAAAGATGATTTCTTTCCATACTTCAAAGCTATGTAAGTAAATATAAAAGGGTAATTGAGTTTAAAATATTGCTTTATGGTTTCAACACTTTAATATTAACAATAGTTGATATTTTAGGATGCATGCTCATGCACTTCACTAAGAAGACCTGCTGACAACCTGCTTGCGGATCTATTGGAGGTTGCATCGAGCTGGATGCCTCCGTGGCGGCGATGCATGCCATATTGAAGTGTCTCGAAGATCGTCATAACTGGGACAAAGCGTGTGGTCAAGACAACTGAGGAACTATTTTCGCAGCTGTTGATAGGCGACTAGATATAGCTAGCTCGTTGAGAATTATCACGCTAAGGTGACAGAGATTCGGTTTTTTTATTTTCTTGGTAGGCAAAAGAAACAAGTTCCCACGTTCCACTTTAAAAAGGACGGTGAAGGAATGTAGGGAGGG
Organism: Leucinodes orbonalis; assembly: GCA_019425675.1. Taxonomy (NCBI): domain Eukaryota; kingdom Metazoa; phylum Arthropoda; class Insecta; order Lepidoptera; family Crambidae; genus Leucinodes; species Leucinodes orbonalis. The sequence continues at coordinate 143,471 of PQWD01006639.1, forward strand.
GGAGGGGTTTCGGGCTCCGGTACCTCAGTCACTAGGTAAATAAAACATAGTTTCCTCTTTTTGATCGTGTAATGCGTGGTTTGACTGCTGTCGGCCTTTGTGCTCTCCCAAATTAAGATCCAATTTTCGTCATTTGAATTAGTGGGTGGGTGCATCGTGCGCCGACGCTGCCGGATGATTCCGGATCGTGGAGGCCCGAGAACGAAGGTTGGCAAGAGCGTGCTCTGGAGCGAAGGGCAGAAACTGGCGGCACGCTTGCAGAACAGTTGTTTCAGGACGCGCTGAAGTGAGCGAAGGCAAGGAGATCGTGAGGACCGGCCGCCCATGCGAGTGCAAACAAAAACTGGTAAATACTATTTAATCAATCAACTGACTATAAAGTCTTCTGCACAATCTTCCCAGATAGCTTGCTTATAGAATATTGGACCGTAAGCTAATGGGTAATAGTGAGTCTTGACTAAATGCTGTCATCTCAAACTAACATGCATTATATAGCGCGGAGGATTTGTAAATATCAATGATGATATTATAGTTGATTGACTTGCGCTATCCTCAATTAAAAGGTGGTAGATGTAAGCACATAGATAAAATATCAAAAGCAACTATGGCACTCTATTAGCAGAAGTTCTCACTGACTAATTTTATGGTAGGTACTGTTTCTCACAGCTCACAGCGGATTATGGAATAGCGTCGCGGAAGGAGGCTCTGAGTACAGCTTAAAAATAAACTTTTACTGTTAACTTATAACGTCATTTAAATTTAACACATTTGACACAATTTATATTTTTTAATTATATATATATATATATATATATATATATGTGTATGATATATGCTATAAGGTGTCAAAGATTTAAGTACTATCGTTTTTACTTCCTAATTTTAAATTTTTGATAGTAAATACGAGTACTTCCCGATGAACATACATTGCAAGTTAAATAAAAGCTAGCATAATGCGATGTAATGCAACAAGAATGGTCTAAAGCAATGTAGAATACAATCTCTATAATGGAAAGTTGGTGACTAAAAATGCCTCGTCATGACAGTCATTATAATTTCGATATTCCAGTAAGTGTGATAAGTTATGATTCATGTTAACGTTTACTTTAAAAATACTCGTACGATAATCAAAAGTATTTTGTTATCACTATAATATCTTTGTCGCTCTAGTTTGTTGTCTGCTGCAACCACAGATTTCCCAATACAGGAGGCGCGTTTTTAAGCGCGACAATGTAAGCTCAGAGCATACACTGGCTGCAGTTTACGCTCTGTGTAAGTCGCGTCCAGACGCACGCATTTTAGAAGAAAATACCGTTTATTTTCCAAAATGCGTCCTGTGCAATAGTAACATGCATCGCAGTGATTTAGTAAATTTAGCAATAATGGAAAACTTTTCACAGGTAAGAACCGAAAACTTTGATTTATATATTAAAAAGAATATTTAACGAATCGTCGTTTTTTATTCATGAAAACATATCACTGTAAATTCTTTGTATCGATTCGGTAGTTATATTACAATGCGGCTGTGCCAACTGTTCGTCGGTTCGCAATTCATAATATACGCGCAATGGTTAGCGAACATTACTCGTGTTCCACTAGAACCATTATTCGGTAGTACGGCCCTGACGCGTCCGTTGGTACAAACGCCTAGTGACAACCATTTTATCGACCCACCTATCGATATATTGTATGCAGTCTTGTATGGAAGCGGAAGGTTTTTGTTTATTATTTTACGTTTGTATTTTTTTATATCCTCGATTCTACTAACAGTATTTAAGAAATATTTTGAGGCTATTTTATTTATATAAAGTTATTTTATATCTTTTATTCGATATTTAAGTTTTGTTTAAAAACATAAGTACATAATAAGCGAACAAAGTTGATAAGAATCACGACGGCTATTGGCTTTTTTCAATGGTGACTGTGAACACGCCACGGCCATTTTTAATTTGTGAATGTGGTTGTAAGGATTTTATAAAATAATGAACAAATAGTGATTTATTTTATAACTTTTTAACATTTATCATTATATTATGTCTGCCTTTTCTGAAGCTATTCTATAGTAAGTATCTAATTTTAAGGTTCCAGAAGATCAGCGTTGTAAGTTTTACGTTTATTATAACATGGAATAAGTAACCATTTACAAGACAAATTTATGTTAATTTTACCATATCTACTCGTACATACTCGTATCTGCATTGGGTGTTGCTATTTAAAAAAATATATGTTTTCATTCTAAACATTATCTCTTGAAATGTAATTAAAATTTACTTTCGCTGTATTGATTTTAGCGATATGATATACATACGTCGACGATAATTATAGTTCTAATAAAATGAATAAAGCTACGCGGCTTAATAATATTGTTTAAATAATATAATTAAAGTTCCTCAACATTATTAATACACCAATAATATATTTCATTTAAAATTAACATTTTTCACGTAACCCAAAATTAACAGTAGGATTTTATTTTGAATCTTCGTGCAGGTAATAGAAAAGTATCGACTCTATGATATAACGCTTCCCGCATGGATCAGCGTTCAAGGTGTCCGTGATTGGGTAAACATTGACCAATGACGAGTAATATTATTATGTGTAAGTATTTTAATGTGTGTGTGTAAGTTGAAATTACGACATTGGGTCTTCTTATAAACTTAGCGACTCGTCCGGTCTAATTGTTATTCCGATGTCTGTGGCTGCAACGTTACAAATAAAAAGCAAAGTCTTAGTTTAAGTACTGATAAGGAAAGACAAGTAAATCAAACTTACCGTACTTGTTTGCTGCATGTCGTATGCGTTATGTGATCATGATTCTATTTAAAGCTCGTTGAGTTAGGTACATATACTACGATTCACCAAATGAAATACGCTGAAGTATTTTTGTTCCTGTAGATGCATTGGCGCAGAAATTTTTGTAATTAGTTTACGCTGATAAAATTTTACAACGCTTATAATCTATTGATTCACTATAATTTTTCTCAGAAATCGGGGGAAACTAAAAAAGAAACGTTTCCGCGAATTTTATTTTAATTGTTCCGTTTTCTTTACTATGGACATATGCAATAACTTGAGTATATTACAGCATGATTCACACGAAGTTCGGATATGTATAATTTTTTTTCATATTTTTTTATTTATTTAGATAGTGTAGCGATTGTGACACTTATTAATAATTAAAAGTTGTGTAGTAATATCAATTTGTTAGTATTTGCATTTACGAGTAAGAATGTTTCAAAACATTCAAATCGAATGATTTCATGTTATTATTAATATTTGATATCAAATTTT
>PQWD01006640.1:0-34688 GCA_019425675.1 Leucinodes orbonalis
CAACAATAAATGGGTCATAACCCCCCACGCGACCCGATGTGGATTGGTGGCTCCACGACTTACATTTTTCAATGATAATTTATTTTTTTATAAATATCCGTATCCTCGACCTTAACGACCTAATAGGTTTTTAATCTTAAATGGTTTGGTTGCACTCAGGTTTAGGATTCTTCTAGTTTTATTTTTTAAGTCCAGTTATCACGCTGTGTACAATGTCTATGGGCTACAGTCCTAATCAATGAACTGCTATTTTATTTGTTACAGGTAAATACTGTATGCTGTCTGTGTTTCATAAACAAATAAATAAGGACTGCAGTTTTTAAAAATCATTACTAGATTGTAATCAGTTACCAACAGCGATGCACAGTTCTTTCTCAAAGCACATTTCACTTACCGCAGTATAAATAATGGTCTGAGGAACACTTGGCCCAGCGCAGTTAACAGCGATGCGAGCTCCTCCAGCGCTCATGACGGCTTCATTGTACAGGCATCGACCGCCATCTTCGCGGACGATGTTGCAGGTAAAGCAGGACACTGAGCCTGTAGCGTTCACTGTGTAAATGTGCTGCTCGGCGGAGTCATCGACATGGGTCGCTTTGTACCAGCTGAAAACATAATGAAGAAAAATTTGAATAAGATAGCGAGCAAACAAGCAAATTGGTTATCTGATGATAAAGGACACCGTCGCCCGAGTACATATTCAATACCAGACATAGGGCATAGAAATGAGTCGCTGGCCTTTAAAATGGGAATACGCTCTATTCTTGCAGGTGACAAGGTTATCGCACAGGAAATATTTCAGTCGGTACCTAACTGATACCACAGTTTTGTCCACAAGTTTGTTACTGCACTCAACTACTCTTCAATCATAACGCCTATTGCTGAATAAATCCAACTCGCTGCATGTTCGTTGAAATTACCTTGAGTCCCAAAATATACAAAGGGGGTACCATCCCAAAAAAAGAAAGAAAGGCAAACAAGCAAACATTTCACCTGATGTTATGGACACTCGGTACTCCAAAAGTGCAAAAAATGCGCTGTCGACTTTAAATAAGGAAACAATAAGTGGGAAGGAGGGTTTTGGCGCCTTTAGTAAACTTGCTCACTCGGCGAATAACAATGAAAAAATAATGGGTTAATAATTAGCAAGGGATTTTCTCAAAAAATATTGATTAATATTATCAAGATGTATTTTATAAGGCGATTGAAGAAAGCTGAATCATTTTTACGGAGTATACTCACACAACATCATTGGGCGCCCAAAGAAGAATCTCAATAACGGTGTGAGGCGTATTGGTGCGACTGCTGCTCGCCCACTGGTTAGAGTTATTATCCGATACTTGTACTACCTGCTTGTACAGTACGCCGTTTACTGCCTGAAATCAAATGGATATTTTCATGAAATCGTACTCCGTCAATAAAAACTAGTAGAGGATTCAGTTGCGCGGGCCGGCAATCAGTAAGTTTGCTTGAGTGTACACGTCGAGCGATATCTGCAATGCTTGAAGACAAAAGTGACTGTGCAATACTTCCTACACGTACGCAGCTGATTATGGACACTGACTGCGGATTAGTACATAAGTTGAAAGTCAGTCATTGGTCAATAGAGCGAACTATGCTCGCGGCCTCTCTTAAGGCTCCGAAAGATATTTTGGAAACATCTATCACGATGCCTGGCCTAGTGCTTGCAGTGCACTTACAGCTCAATAGAATATTGTATATTGCTCAATAGTATTATTGTATATTGTAAGAATATTGTATTGTTAATAATGAAATACAATGTTACTTACTTGAGGCAAAATAGTAATAAATGAGTTCCCTTGGCATTGAACATCAGAGGAATGTTGTCGATCCAACCGTTGTCTCATTGTAGGCGAAGATCTGTAACAGATAAGCCAAAAATTTTAGAAGTACCATTATCTTTATAATTCAGTATCTTCACATTTGTTGCTACTGTGAATTCGAACTCTTTGTTTTTCTATCGAAATTAAGAGCAGGAGCGTTTGTTTTAAGGAGCTCTTGTGTCTAGTTTGGCAATGAAGGATCATTGCTGCATTGATCAATAGTATAATGTATGAATTTAATCTGACTAACTAAAAAACATTATATTAGCAGTTCACACTCATAAAGAGAATGCCATGAAGACCCAGGCTACTCAGTCTTAGATAAAAAGATCGCAGGAGGTCTTGCAGGGACCATAAATATTTGAAATTAGCTCAGACACTCTCAGACTCAGGCTTCGACGCTCAAACACTCTTCAAAACCTGAGACAGGTAACACAATAATTTATTTTTATCTGCGCGATATATACACGAGTATATTATACAAAAATCATCATCAGCTCATTAAACGTCCCCACCGAAGGGCACGAGCCTACCCGTATAGGGTGATTAGGCCTTAGTCGTCTACGCAGCCCAGTGCGGATTGGACGACTTCACACACAACCTTCGAATCTCTTCGCAGGCGTGCATGAAGGTTTCCTCGCGATGTTTTCCTTCACCGTAAGAGCGTCGGATAACGTACATATATATTTCGAAAATTCGAAAATACATTGGTACGTGTCGGGATTTGAACCTCAGCCCTCCCGGTAGGAAGGCGACAGTCCACACCACTGAGCCACCGACGCTCTTATACAAAAATATTTTTCAAAAATCTTACCTGAGAACAATTGGAGTCATACTGGCACAGGTCTACAATGAGAGCGGTTTGAGCTCGATTGGTCCACATTATGGCGATTGTATCGTTAGACACAAACTGCACCGTTTTCAAGATTGGTCTGAAATCATAATTATAATACGAGGTAAAAATCGAAGATCCTAGTATTATATTATTCCTGCGCTTTAACTTTAAAGTGTTTAATGGGTCAGTGATAATTTACAAAAAACATATTTTATGCTTCTACTTTGTACTGATCTGAGCGTTAAGATCGCACCTCGATCGGATGTCATGGCTTCGAATTTCACAAGAAGGAAAATTCACGACTGTGTCAAAAGCAGATAATTGATGGTTCGGAGGATACGTTATGCAGTCAGTCAGGTTACCATTTCACTTCTGAGTCCGCGTCCGTTTAAGGCGGTTCAGAAACTTCGACCGCAGGATTTCTTCAAATCAGAATGTCTATTCTATACGTAAACGATTAAGGACAAAAAAAGGTTTTAGTTTACAGTAGTTTTAGTTATGCGTTAACGATCAGCCTTTCAGCTAGTTATAAAAAGTTAATATAAATTTTGTCTGCCTTAAGGTCAAAGTCAAAGTCAAAAACTTATTTCAAATTAGGCTGCAAAAAGCACCTATGAACGTCAAAAATATACAAAAATATAATAAAAAACGATTAAAATACTAAACTAAAAATATGAGTTTTGATGCTTTGAAAAGCGATCCAGTCCAGTTAATCCTCTAGCTGGAATCTTAAATTAGGTACTTACTCTCTAAGGTGTTGTATGGTGCACTGAAAACTGTTTCGTTGCGATCATTGAGGTCGCGGAGGGTGACGCTGACAGTCGGTTCACTGGCCAGGCTGAAATCAAGAACCAAGTCCGATTACAACAATATTTATGTAATAAGTAATAGGATTTTTTAAAGTAAAAATAAAAATAATGATACTCAAAAAAAAAAAAACTCAAAAATGTTTATTCAAATAAATCATTACATGACACTTTGAATCGTCAAGAAGTTATTTTTAATGAATCTACCACCGGTTCGGGAGGTTGTTATCTACCGAGAAGATACGGCAAGAAACTCGTGTAGTTACTCTTTTCAAAAAATGGGGTTTACAATGTTCTCATTTCGAGTCAAAATTTATATAATACTATTCGTTTTTACATAGCTGTAATATGTCTAATTTATATAATTCTAATTATCATCCTAATTACATATTTTTACTTGGAACACAATGCGAGCACATTAAGACCAAATAATGTTATCGGCTAAATAGTCGTTAACACAGTAATATCCTTTTTCGAAAGGTACTTTTAATTATAGCTTTAAACTTAAGTAAGGAAGATCGACATATGTGTGGTACTTTATTAAAATACTTATTACAATTACCAACAAAAGATTTACCCACTTGTGTAGCCGAAGATTTGAACAGCAAGTTTGTTTCTATTCTAGTGTTGAGACTGTGAAGATCACAGTTTTATCAAACATATGAATATTTTTACGCACGTACATTAAATTCTCATAAATATATTTGTGACGCTACTGTCATTTACTAATTCTTTGAAAAGTTCTCTAAGAGAATCACGGGGTTTAAGTTGGTAAATAGCGCGAACTGCTCTTTTTGCAGAACAAAAATGGTTGTATGTCAGCAGCTGCACCCCACAGCAACATGCCGTATGACATTACACTATGAAATAACTAAAATAAACAATCTTGCTTTTCAACATCTGTCAGGTCAAGTATATTTCCTAACACGCATTTGAACCCGCTGACACTAAGGCCTTCCAGCAAGAGATATCAATATGAGGTCCCCACTGAAGTCTATTATCAATACATATTCCAAGAAAAAAGATACAATTTCCAAGTAAGCCAATTTGAAATTATTACTTAAAAGGAGTTAAATATTGTATGTATTTAAAGTACGTTTTAAGATAAAATAGAAATTGGTTTGATGAATGTCGTAGTGTTTAAAATACGATACAACTTTTTCCAGATGGTTCATAAGACAAATTAAAATTTATCTTTCTTTCAAAGATTAAAGTATTTCGTTTTGCTATTTTCCTAGCAACAAGTGCTAAACAAACGACTTTTTGTGATGACTGAATTTCCACATGGAACAAACATATTATGCGTTTGTATAATTCCTTTAAAATCCGCGGACATGTCCGTCAGCGGCGGGTAAGGGGTTTACACACAAATAAGCATGAGCCTGCGTTGTATATGAAATATAAAATAAATCTACTATGAAGATGTTTATTCATTATAATATTCATTGAGACAGCCTCCGTGGTCTAGTGGGTACAGCGTTCCCCTGCGCCCCGGAGGTCGTATGTTTGAATCCCGCGTGGAAACGTCAGTTTGTGCGATTGTTCTAGATTGGTAGCAGTACAAATGATTTATTTAATGCCTTAATTTCCAAAAAGAAAAATGATTCCATACTTCGGATGGCATTTTAAGCCGTCGGCCCTGGCTACAATCTATGACGTCAATCGATGATCGTGCAGTGAGCCTTTTAGGCCGATGATGATGATGAATATTAATTCTCACCTTAGGGTATCTGATGTCATGTTGAACGGTGTACTGGTAATTCAAAGAGCCAGGCACGCCGTAATGAGGCACGCGCATATTGCGAACGTTGGTATCGTCAAATGTCGCATACGCAAGCATTGCCCCGTCAGCAGAGAACCACATCGCGTTGTTAGACAGGAATACTTCCTCTGGAATAGATGTTATTTGAACAATTTAAAGCCGAATCCCTTGTATTAATTCAAACATTTCATAGATTGAACATATAGAGCGTCGGTGGCTCAATGGTGTGGACTGTTGCCCTTCTACCGGAAGGGCTGAGGTTCAAGTCCCGCCACGTACCAATGTGTTTTCGAATATCCCAAAATATATGTACGTTATCCGACGCTCTTACGGTAAAGGAAAACATCGTGAGAAAACCTGCGCACGCCTGAGAAGAGTTTCAAAGTTGTGCGTGGGCCAGTGGACGACTAGGCATACACTATAGGTAGCTCGTACCTCGGTGGGGAGTTTAATAAACTGATAATGATGAATAATTGAACATCAACCAATTTAATATTGCCCTTAAAAATGTATCTAGTGTATTTACTTAAACAACCATGCACCATAAACCTTATCATCAAAAGCTGTAGTCTTCGTTACTGGCTGTCACTGCTTAAAATAATAGTACAGAGAAGGTAGGTGGATTAGAATAAGGGCAAAACCTTCAGAACATAAGTCAGAGTTATCGAGTATGTAATGATGAAACAGAAACCATTTACATTTTAGACTAGGACATCGTTGATTTAATTAGTATTTTCGGTATGATCTTTATCATTAGAAAAATCCTTCCTTAGAAATATCTCTCTGAGGCAAAAGTTCTTTTAATAAAGATAAAAAAAAAAAATGTCTTTTACGAATTTAAACGCAAGAACTCACCTTCATAAACCCAATCAGGGATACCATGGTAGATAACGTTGGGTTCGCCAGTACTGGTTATCGGTTCAGGGTCACTCCCTAAGCTGGCTTGATAGAAGATGTTGTTGCGGTAGACAAATGCGAAGGAAGAGCCAAACGGTCCCCAGATGAAGTTTTGCAGGAACGCTTCGTTGGAGAGAATATTTGGAGGTAGAACATCGGTTTCGTTGCCCGAAGCAAAGTGCACGATGGTGTACCGCGCCAGAAAACTGTATCTGTACGTCTGGAATTTAAAAAGATTTTAAGTAATAACTGAAAAAAAACTTTCAATGATTTTCCATGCCATCACAATCATATATTTTGTGAAGTTCATAAGAGAACATTAACAAAATACTATAAGTAAGCATAGTAATAAGCAGTATGGTTAGACACCTTTAATTCAAGTTTTAGGAATCTTTAATTAAGTACTATATTTAAAAAATAAACAACTTTACTTTTTGAATCATTTGACACTTATTGGGTCATTAAAACCATGTTAGACATGATTTTAGATCAATTTCCCTACCTCAAGTTTTTAAGAGATAGGGTCCTTCAAGTCGTTAGGAGTAAGTCGACATGAGCTTAATGTAGCATTGGCTTTTTAGCAAGATGAAATGACTGCAGATAACTGGAATATAGGTAGGCAACCTGGCTTAAGCCCCGGAAACAAGAAAAAACTGGTGTCATTTTCATATCATTGACATAAAATGTTTTTAGCCTTGATTTTAATCTTGTAATGTGTTCTTATAAATTAAATTAAAACACTTTTAACTTACGACAATATTCATAAAACCCATTCATCGGTTTAAGAGTAAATAAATAAGAAAATAAATCAGGTTATTGTAACTCATGAACGTTACGTACCGGAACCACATTATGGGAGAGGACCACGGAATCGCCATCAGGCGACAAAAGTGTTACTCTCGATGATTGCTGGAGTATCTGTAAATAAAAAAATTTTTGGATTCCATAAGATTCCATAATCTTAAAAACTGTAAATCATACTTTCAGAATTTCTTTCAAAAAATATAAAAGAATACCCAATTTGTGTAACGGCTGAGACGTCAGCTACCACACCAAGGGTTACGGGTTCGATCCCAGGGCAGTACAAACTGGGTGTTTTCTATGTATAATATTGTATTTACAAAAAAGTACGTTTATATGTTGTTTAGTACCCATATTACAGGCTAAATTCTTAGTGTTAAATACTTAGCGCTGTGTGAATGTCAGTAAATATTAAACACGCAGCTCTCCCAGAGTTGCGCAGGAGCACTTTCATACATTTGCAACGACTTTGATTGACGTCTATTACTTCTACTTAACCCATCAATTTGATATTTAATGATCGTATTGCCTACTGTTTTAGTAGCAGCTTGTGAGACCAAATTTGTATTTGAATCATTTCATCAAATAAACCTACCGTCGAAGTGTTTGCGATGAGTGCCGTCGTTGCATTACTATCAACTTCATAAAGCACCAAATCTCCATCATAAGTCCTGAAGAGCACCTCGTTACCTAAAAAAGTACGTTTTATTAATGCCCACTTTATTTTGAAATAAAATTATGTATAGCTTAATCTGACAGTCTAATCAACAAATAATTGCACATAAGGTAGTTTCTTTATCATTATCAATTGAAAGTATTTTATCGCATACTCGTAACGTATGTATGCCATATTTTGCTGTGCGATATGAAGATTTCAATTTGATTGACTTATTACCAGTAATGACATCTGGCAACATAAAGATTTACACCATAATTTATATTTAAGGTTTATGTCACTTATATTCTGCATCGAAGCCTACCTCATCTGCTCACGATGATCCCTATACCGAACCCCTCAATTATATACCATAAGAGGAAGTTTATGTCGATAAGTTGATACCATAAAGTGTACTAAGTTATAAACAATAATCTGTTTGAGCAAATCAAGAATGCAGATTTCCATCGAACCGACAATCTACAAGTGAGAAAATCGAGACAACCCTATATTAAAACAGTATTTTTTGCTATTTAGCCTTAAATGCGTGGAATGAATAACCGCGCCAAAAGTAAATAAACTTTTGTCACATAGTAAATCAATATCAAAATTAGTAGATACCCGATTTCCACGTGGCGTTAAAAGAGGATGGCGCGAACGCTCCATTGATGATAGATTCAAGGTCGATCTGTGCTTCAGGTGGTGGCGTTACAGGCGTGCCCGGCTCATTGGTTGTAGGAGCGTCTGTAGTACTTGATGTAGTCGTGCTCGAAGTTGTAGTAGGCCCCTCAGTGGTCCCAGGCGAGGCGGTACTAGGCGTGATAGTCGATGATTGGGTTACCGGTGGGATAGTCGAGATTGTGGTGGGGACGATAGTGGACGATATAATAGGCTCGGCGGTTCCACCCTCGTTGCCTGAGAGCACGACAACCAAGGCCACCACGACACCGATCACAACCACCATAGCTCCTGCGCCGAGGACGTATGTCAGTGTCTTCTTCCTTTTACTTGCTACCAGGACCTGTTTCAGAAATTTTCGTTACAAATAGTTGTCAAAGATAATAGTTAGGTAGTTAACCTCTGGACCAAAACCAATTTGACTGATAAAGTCGCGTTAATAAAACTATTTCAATTTTATCTACACCACAGATAGGTATTAAGTAATACGCCCAGGATGCTACTGATGGTTACAAAAAATACTCTGATATTAGCTAATAGGGAAATTCTGAAAGTCAGTTCCATGAATTCCTTTTATTATGCACATACTGTATTTATAACAGTTTTTATTATTTTGTCAACTATTGTACATATTTGAATATATTATCACATACTAGTAGGTACATACAATGATAGCAAAATAATAATAAGTAATCTAACGTTAAAATAAATTTCATAATTGTCTATAAAGGAAATATAATTCAGTCAGAAGGAAATATTTTAATCAGATTTTACTTTTCACTGCGTTTAATTGTATTAACCTAATTATACTACCAAGCAATCCTTCCGTATTATATTTTACTTATATATATGTAGGTAAAAATGTTAACAAAGTTCACTACAAGATCGTATCCATGTACCTATACAGACAATGCCGTGGCTAATCTTAACTTCTGATTTTAAGTGGATATGTCAACTACCACTGATAAACCCGTTTTATAAGATTTCAAAAGTAAAATATAGTAGCATTCGAAGCAATTTTAACAATTTTTGAGTGCAAATAGTTTAGAAGAATAATGGTACATTTTATAGAAAATTTAATAATACTTTAATCACCACCCAGAGACCGTAATGCTAGAAACAATTTATTTTTATTGTATATAAATATGTCGCATAACTTCAAACGAAGGTAACCATTGTAGTGAAATAATCGTCATATATTATATATATACTCGTTGAGATTACTGATTTGAGCTTTATATTTAAATATAAAGCCAATATCTTACGAGCCGTAAAATGATTTTATTTAGTAACTCAAGGCCTTTAATTAATTTATAAAACTGCACTATTCCACTTTATGTTATGTCTTGGCACTAAATATTGAGGTATCGTTAATACTTTCACTCTCATTCATACAGCTTTGTTGATACTATGCACTTGACGAACAAACTATATTTTATTACACAGTCCCACATTATATTGTTAAATACAACAATCATGACAGAAATTCCCAGATTCCTTAGGTTTGTCCGAAGGTCAATATTAAGTATTCCAATTTCAACACAAATGTTAATTTAAAAACTGCACCAACCTTTTTACAAGCCTATTCTGTATGGTATTTATACCATTAGGAACACTAACATCACAACCGATCGTAACTAAGTTTGCCGAGTGATTCTTACCGTGAATCCCGATTAGGATTTTTTTCTCAAGTGCTTGTAGTTCAGGGTTATCTGTAGCTGATACGCTATCTGAATTATTGACACCATTTGGTTACATTAGAAGCAATAGTTATGTTTGTTCAGTAAATTTGAATGTTATGTGCCAGACGAACACCAACAACAGCTGATGTTTGTTATTAATTAGTGTATTTAGGTAAACACAAACAAACGATGTTCTGTTATACAATTAAAAATGATATGGAGCCTGAATGCAACTTACAATCAGGGTCACGGAAAACTGATATCAGTCTTCGAAAAAAAAACCGGCGGACCTAAAGCTAAGTGCATCAGATGTTTGGACGTCGTAACAAATTGCTTTTCTTGTGTTAAACAAATTTAAAAAATGTGATACGATATTTGTGTACTCGTACATTAACATATTTGGCTTTTATTTCCCTTTTCAACAAACCAACACGGAAAGCAAATTGTAGAGAAAACCTACAAAGCAAAAAGAATATCGTAAGGACTTCAAAGCTACTCGGATTCCATTATTGAGTCCATACTTATTTTTAATATCCAATTACACCAGATCTAAATATCTGATGTAAATATACATAGGTTTAACACGAATAGAAACCTTTTTATGTTATGAAAACTCATATTACTAGGTATTGAATAAATGTTTACTCAACTTGTTAAAAAATAATTACGTAGGACTCAAATATTTTTTCTCTAACTTTACTTGTTTAGTTAAAACTTAAGATAACATTAAATTATTTCAAGAGATAAAATAATCTGACGTAGGTCAATTTTCGAGACCGTTTGTGGTCTCCAATAAAAAAAGACGCAATAACTTTTCTTTGCATCGTCATTTTACCAGTTAACTCCTGGCCTACCCTGAATTTGGCTGATAACTTTGACTTGAGTCCTGAATGGTGTCAGCTAAGAACTGTTGCAACTATTATCATCACTATCCCTTTAACCGACGCGTTTGCAAATAATCAAAGACACAATAGATTCTCTATTATGTCTGGAATCCAGGTGGTTTATAGATCAAATGTGCAAACAGACAGATCCTGCCTTATGACCTTTAACATGCACTCCACGAAATTTTTTCAGATAAAATATCTCAAAAAGTTCGTTATTCAATTAAGTTTTTACTAGACACTTGTGATGGAGAAATTAAAAAATAAAAGCTAATCTGAACCTACCATATTGGTTCGGACAGTTACTTTTATTAAGAAGACTCCGGCAAGAAACAATATTGATGCAATGTAAAACCAAATTGTCAAAAATCATACAGAATTACTTTCATTATATGTTCTCTACAGGAGATCCGAACTCACGAACCCTGGCTGCAGATGCATCTAAACATTCATTCCATGGGACCATGGAGTCAATTATCTGTACTATTATTTTAAATAAATACTTTAACTTTTCATACCTGGTCACTGGTGCCCATCTCCATGGTGGAATTGCTGTTTTCCTGAGCCATTGTGACTTAAGTCTATGATCTGCAACAATTAAAAAAGTGTAAGGAATGTAACAATACAACATCATCATCATTACAGCCTAAAATGACCACTGATAAACGAAGGCCTCCCATAATTATTTGGCCTGCTACCCGCCACCTTGACCAGGCCATCCGATTGGGATTGGGGCCTACGATGCGTTTTCCGTTACGTGGACGCCACTCGGATAAACCTTGCCGCCCCATCGGCCATCGGTTCTACACACTATATGCCAATACAGTATAAATATCATGCATGTATAAGTAAAGGCAAATGGGATACCAACTAGTTTCAATCAAACATACCAATATATGTTATTTTTAGGTATGTTGAAAAGTATAACAAAGATTGTATTTCATATAAGTTTTTTTGTAGAGTTTGAAAAAAAAACATGTTTATTCATAATACACGAGTGGAAAGGACATTTTCATTTTATTCACGCTAACTAATTTACATTTCCTATAAATAATTAGTAATACGCATTTAATATAAGTTTTAACTATTCATACATTCTTATATCCTAAAGCGTAGGACCAGTTTGTATTTGGCAGTTTGAAATATTTTATTTTATAACATCAGACATTCAGTGAATTCACACTATTGAAACCTTAAACTGAAACCTAATACCAAGCATGTACACATATATTAATATAGAAAACACCCAAACCAATCCATGTTATATACATACATAAATGCAGATTTTTAAATTACAATACTTAATGGGTATGTAACGTATATGTAGGTAAGTAATAAATAATCAATTCAGTCAATAAAATTTATTGTTATTAATATTCAATTATAATGTTCATAATACTCCAACCATATAAGTTCAATATCAGCTCGAGATAATAAAAACTGGAAGGAGTTTTCAATTATTTACTTCATATAAAACGGACCCTCTATAATTCCGTACCAACAATCAATTTAATAACAGTATGCAACCAACCAGAGAATCAAGTATTTCGTAAAAATGCAGTTTTTATAAAAGCTGGGTTAGTACCAAAACTCGTTACAAATATGCAGCCCATACCAGTATCATTTATGTCACGAACCGAAAACCATGAATTAGCTAATTGAAGCTACTGAATCAAAAAAACGGGTTTCTAACAATCGTAACACTAAACCATAAGAATCGAGGCCATGTGGTTAAAATAATAAGTCTTCAAACATGTAACTTCTTCGATAATGAAAACTAATATCTATGTAATTTTGTTCCAATCTTATCAATTAAGACACATGCTGAATGTGAAGTCATAAAATTTATTTATTGTCATTTTACGTTAAATACTATGTAAAAGAGTTTCTTCATACATTTAAAGTTGTGGGTATACGTAATTTTTACATATTTTACACAATTTATACATATTTTAATGTGTCTTATAACAATCAGATAAAATAGGAAATCTATGAAAATAGTGTTTGTTGAGCTTTGTCGACTGCAAAGGTTAACAGATACATTTTTATGATATAAACCAACACTTAAATATATTTTTTTATTAATTGAAGTCTTTTCATATACAAACAACAGGGCCAAACTTTTGATCTAATACCTAAGTTATTTATTTCAGTGATATGAAAATTATCTGCCATAATCGGCAATTGTGCCCGTTATCGAAAGGTAATCTTAGGATTAATAAAATAATCAAATCGGTGAATTGTTTCAGTTCGTTTTGAAATGCTAGCAGCTGTACGCTGCAAATAATTTGGAATCAAGGGGAAATAATTTTATTGAAAGTTCACTGTCTTTTCTATTTAAACTATACAAAAAGTCTTTCTAGGTCTCGTTGCTTTAACTTTAACTTTTAACGTAGTAAAATATGGGAAAACTCAAACTTAACTTAGGAACTAAAATACTCTTTCCCAACAATATAATTTGGGACCCAAGGCATCATGAACTTTACTTTTTTGCCACTTATATGACACAAACTCACGAAAAAGTTAACGAAAGCAAGAAAAGTAATGACCTATAAAATGTAAAAAATATATCAAAAAGTCACCGGCGGACTTATACGAGTGATGAACACAGCAACTGCATTGCGATAACTTAAGGCCTACGTGTGTCTGTCAGTGTAACTACAAGTTTCTTCGTGGAAAGTGAAGAAGTGACCAAGACAAAGAGAAAAACAACTTGTAGGAAGTCAATCGTTGAGTACTAGTCCTTTGCCGCTTGCATATCTGAACTGTGTATCATACTCTCAGATAAAATCATAATTAACTGTTTGTAAGTCACCTAATCGTTGGTCTAAGCACTCAATATGACACATGCTCGTATAAAACTGTTTAATATTAAAACAACTCACCTCAGAAAGATTAAATTAATGAAAAGCCGAGTATGTACCGGCCTATGGCCGACTCCTCACCACACTGGATATCCTTAACGATCATTAGTTAGATTATGATTATAACGATAATAAGAGCGTATATCAGATAATACTTATTGTTTTTATCGAATTGGTGTATACGGCTAGTACTAAAAAGACTCATTGTTGTAAGAAGTGTGGAATATTTTAAGGCGAATGGTTAAATTAATAAAACATAAAAATACAAGGCAAGAATTAATATATGTTTAAGTCATGTTAAATTTAGGATTGCTACGATATATGTACTTTATCCAACAGTGGACTACGATACATTCGAGAGACGTACTAAATTTATGATAGAAGATATTCAGACAGAACAATTTCATGTGTAGGTTCCTGTTTGTAAAGTAATTATAATTATTCTTATTTTAATACACATAAATAAGCAGTTTCAGTAAAAAATCGATGGAAAATATAGAGGTCCCATGAACGGATTTCAAACTAAGGAAATCATAAGTTCGGTATCATGCAGCGATTGTCTTCCATTGTTCAGGATAGTAGGCATTTGAGTTTTAGGAATTCGTCGTAGCGGGTGGTGACTCTAATAAGTGCCTGATCGTTCAGGAAACATGAGGAATAAAAGCACGCCCAAGATCACTATTATGCTGAACCAACCACGTCAACGCAGAAATAGGTGGCTCCTTATACCAGAACACCAAACGGGAGACGATGAGAGCGGAGTGGGGGAAGATTGTTAAGCGTGCCACTCATACTTCTTTGTCTAATCACCCCGATCACTCTGTCAAGAGTTTAAACGACTAAGAATGAGTAAAAAAAATTTCGTGTATTTATGTAAACAAAGACATATTCTAAAAATTCACATAGAGACATTTTACATATTTCCAGCGAATTTAACCTTTGATACAATTTGTACGGAAACTGCTTACGAGACGGAACTCAGCGAAATGAGAAGATTAGCTTGCCTATTTCCGCAACACAAGTTAATGTAGCAAACATCCCCTATGGTAAAAGATTGAGAAATCACATTTTAAATGGTGTAAATAAAAGACTTGTATATTATCTTTAGTAATTAAATTGTTAGCAAAAATCGAGACCGTTATATTGTATATTCAATTCAAATAGTAAGACATTTTTTCATAAGGAAAACGTGAAAAAAAATTTAAACTAATATTAAAGACTTTTTTGTAGTCGAGCGCTCGACGTCTTAGACAATACATTTTTTTTAAATAAAACGTAACTGTTGCATTTTTAAATAAATTACAAACATAATATATCTATATATAACTCAAAAAGCAGTCCCGGTAATCGTAAAGTTATTAAGTTATAATAGTGCAGTTTGAGTTATTTTTAAATTCTCGTAACGTATTTAAAATTTTATGACATGTATTTTTGCCAATAAGGTTAGATTTTCATTTCCAACATAAATACACAGAGATCCCACCAAACATTATTTGGAACTAAAGCCAAGTTTGTTTGCTATTTAGTTTTGGTGCATATTGCCATTTCATGAGCAAGACTGTGATGACCCACTAACACGTCAGTGGTGGCCGAGTCCACCAGTATTTTAAGAGGTGGTAACAGATTTGTTAACCAACAAGACATTACTGCTGCTGCCGTTGCTGTATTAATATAGTAACATAAAGATCCACGAACGCTAGTAATTTCACTATGGGGCGATGGAAATATAGGATTAAGCTCACTCACATGACTTAATCACGGTTAAAGCTTCAAACAAAGAACACAAATAATATAAGTAATAAATCAATAAATCTATATACATTAAGAGAAGAATACATTAAGTAAACTACAATTCTAACGGTCATTGTCTCGAAGTACCACTAGCAATCTGTAATAATTGGAGATAACCTGATTAAGTAACACAATAAACGAAGATGTGAAAAACTAACCCTGATAACCAGAGGGAATCGTAAGAGTCCACCGTCCTATTAAGGCGGATTACTTCTGAATAAATAAACATTCGACTAATGGAAGAAAGGAATCCTAATGCAGCCCGGAAAATAGTCATTTGGTTAATGTAAAAATTGGTTTTATGAAAACGCATCAAAAACAATTTCTGGCCAGTAAAACCATTTAGAAATTAAACTTTCGAACACTTTAAAGCAGAAATTGAAGAAATGTTAGCTACATTATATTGTCAATAAAGACAGATTTCAAAATTCCAAATGTTCTTATACAATTTTATTCATAAACCCAGAACATAGCAATCTCCACTTGAACTTGGTATTTTAATGCCTTGGCGCTGTTGGCGCGGATTGCTCTAACCTCTACTTGTGCTTCATGAACCAATTCCGTAGTATTCTATTTTTAAAGCATTTATTATACGGAACCGAAGCAGTGCAATTTTGTAAATGCAGGACGCGATCCAACGAGGATCCAAAGCGCAATTCGATTATTTAATCTGCCTTTTTCGCTTTTCTGTCACGCGTCGCACCAATTACGTCACACGTCTCCAAGAACCGATTACGCGATGTCGCGTCGTCCGTCGCATTGTAAGTAGCTCCTACGCTTGCAATGCTCGTTGACCTTAAAATACTTTGTATATTTGCACGTGTGTTGGAAAGCGCTAGTTAAATTCATAGCTTCCATTTTAAGGACTTTTTACTGAACTGAAGTTTTGTATGATGTTTGACGACCCATTTGGTGTTGCGGTTGAGACGTCGACTGCAACACCGAGGGTTCCGGGTTCGATCCCCGGGCAGTTCAAACATTGTGTGCATGAACATGTCTGTTTGTAATAGTCTAGTGATTTCTATGTATAATATATATATATTCAATGAAAATCTAACCGTGTAACCTAGTGCAGTAGCACTGTTAAAGTAAGGACCGTGTGATATAAGTACCTGCATTGTTTTTTATATGTCACTAGTAAGCGATCAACGACGACCCAAATGGGCTGCGAACAGAATCAATAATTAAAACAATGCAGTAACGCCACATACTTTCTAGCTCACTGGTTTGTTACGTCAATGCTATACATTCCGGCGATATTTATGGCGTACGATAGCTGCATTTCAAACTATTATATACTAGCTTTTGCCCGCGGCTTCGCTCGCATTAAATTCGGGATAACACGGTACTTTCATTTATCACTATACATAGGATTTCCCCTCCCTCCAACTTAAAGGTTTCGGGTCAATTTCAGAATTTTTATTAGCAAAAAATATGTTATAGTGAGCTAACCTTAAAAGATAGACATATGCTATCGCGGACTTTTTTGTAGACCTTTAAAAGGAGAACAATACTCTCATACATGACTTGTGTAACTTTAACCGTTTACGCAGCGTACGCAGCGGAAGCTCCAAGTATGAAAAAATACCCCCGATTTTGAAACACTTTTCATTACTGCTCCGCTTCTATTACTCGTAGCGTGATGATATATAGCCTATAGCCTTCCTCGATAAATAAGCTATATAACACTGAAAGAATTATTCAAATCGAACCGCGTTCAACAAACAAACAAACAAACTCTTCAGCTTTATATATTAGTATAGATAAGTATGAAGTAATGTACAATGATAAATATATGATCCTTCGCACAATGAACCTGCTTTGCTATTCTCTTTTCACTCATGCACTCCAAGTGTCCATACCATCCTAACACACATCTTTCTATTTTGACACTATATTTACTGTCAGACCACACTTTTCTCTAATAACAGCATTCTCAATTCTGTCACATAATTTCTAAACACATATTTTTCTTAGCGACCGCATCTCTACGGCATTTATTCTGCTAATTCAAAAGCAATAAAATAATGTTCATTGTTTAGTATGCAATTAGATGCAATCTTCCAACAGGCGACAAAGCCAAGTAAAATCTCAGCAACCTAGTTAGACTCAAGTCTAACTAGTCCAGCTACTGTCAACAGTTAACACAATTATTTCATCTTGCGACCTTGGTCTCGATTCTCAGCCATTGACCTATGCAGGTGAAATCAAATTTGATAAGATCGAAACAATATAATGTATTGCTTAATTTGTGGGGCGGAATCGAGGTTATTTTAAGACGAGGTTTTAAAACATACTTATATACTTTTTTTGGAAATACAAACGTATTACACAGAGAAGTGCAAATATACAATATTCATGCTCACATAATTATATTTGTAGTGCTCAGGGATTGGACCCGGAACCCTTGATTTTATAGATGCATGTCTCTTCCACAATATGCTAGTCATAATTATGATTCTATTATGTTCCTTAATTAACAATCCGTATCGCTATTTCAAGAAAGGTTCATCGTCACTTGTTCTCGATGTTCTTGCACTAAATTATAAAAGTAAAATATAAATTGTTTGTTGTTTTTGCTCCCTAATAAATTTTACTTGTCATCCATATAAAAAAGTAATCAAAAAAAAAATTCTTAAAACTATTAAAAAAAAATTTGAATCTTTTGGTCCAGTGGGAAACGCAATCCTTAATATATATGTTCCTTTTCTGTTTCTACGTAATTTTCCAAGCCTCTAAAAGATCTCCTGAGGATTTATTTCCTTTATTTTGACTTATTATCTCCGTCTACAGAAATCCAGTTCAACGCAATGCGCCAAGCCGTCGAGCAGTCTACAGTAAGAGTGAATTTAAAATTCATTGCCGGTTGAGATGGCGTGTTATAAATTAAATGTTTACTACGCCGCGGGGGAGTCGACGAAGATTTACCAAACAGCACAATTTCCTTCGAATAATTTGTCTTGTCATACGCGATCTGTTTGGCAAGATTAAAAAGTGATGAGCGCCATCTTTTCCATTCGAAGAAATGTATTGTAAAACTGGTACACAATAAGCACATACTTAGAGACGGTTTTAGATTGCATCGCATAGGATTTTTTTTATATGTCTAACCATCAAGTAACATCTTAAATTAAACGATTTTGTACAAATCATTTTTATATATTTTTTAAAAAGGATATAATATTCTTATAAACACTGTTCAGCATAGTCTTGAAATAGAATATAATATATAGCGTACCTCGTTATTAATTCAACTCTTATTTATGAGGCTTTTATCTCTTTAGAGAGCCTCGAAAATTTCTTCTGAAATTCTTTTGAATTATATTTTTATACATATTAACCAAAGCACTGCACGGTTCTGTTTCGTTAGTTGTTCAGATTACATCTATACGTTTTCGATTACTACAACGAGCTGCGCGACACTTAACCTGCATACTGATGAATTCATTGTTAGTGTTAACTAATCTATGCTAATTTTTACATGTCTGTATTTAAGGTAACTATTATTGTTCGTATTAATATACGGCAAGTAAATATTGAAGTAAAAAGATATTTACACGCAGTTACTGACAGCCTACAGATTGTTATTGATAAATATTGCCTGATAGAACAGCTTGAACATTTACATCTTAACGGCATCTTCCCCAAAAGGTTAATAATGTACAACATGAAAAAGCCGAAAATCAGCAAGATTGTATGTACCAAGATTGTAGGACCAATCGATAGCATCCTGGCTATAATGCCGAGTACGTAGGACTGCGCTCTTTGCAACATTGCTGCACAATATCTGGTGTCGTGGTGCAATGCACGACCAAATAATAAAAGCATGTACACTGTACGTACTAACAAAGTTATACAAATTTTAGATATGTGTACATTGTTAGTACGTACTAACAAAGTTTAATTTTTTTTAGATACATGTAATTTGTACGTACTAACAAAGATTAAAATTTTCTGTAACTAATAAGTACTAGTGAGATCATCATCATCATCAGCTCATTAAACGTCCCCACCGAGGGGTACGAGCCTACCCGTATAGGGTGTATAGGCCGTAGTCGTCCACGCGGGCCCAGTGCGGATTGGACGACTTCACACACAACCTTCGAATCTCTTCGCAGGCGTGCATGAAGGTTTCCTCACGATGTTTTCCTTCACCGTAAGAGCGTCGGATAACGTACATATATTTTTCGAAAATTCGAAAATACATTGGTACGTGACGGGATTTGAACCTCAGCTCTCCCGGTAGGAAGGCGACAGTCCACCACTGAGCCACCGACGCTCTCAGCTCAGCTCTAGTGAGATGTCTTAAGGCAAATAAACAACTATTGTTTTAAGACAGCTAGTTTATTACTCGATAATTCAATAACCAATCCATGGAAAGCGCGGGAAACATACAAGTTGCGCGCGCAACACACCATAGATAATGTACACATCAACTAGACCAGAAGGTACCGTGGACTACGTATTAAATACGGAAGACCACGGACCATCTAAAACTGGTGATCACTGCGTGACCTGGGGGTCGTGGATTCGAATCCTGCAAGGAGACCGCTTGGTAAAATGTCACTTTTTGCGATATTTTCCAGGCTACATGATTACCTACCAAGCAGATTGAGTGAAGCCGTAGGTGACGGCTACAATCATAGAATGGCAGTCTTTAACACTCACTATTCTGCCCAAACACTCCTTAAAACGTCATCATCAGCTAATTAAAATGCTATGATGTGTAATAATGTAATAAGGCCTTTGTCCTGCAGACAGGCTGATTCAATTCCAAATAGTTAGTCTCATAAATTAAAATACAATAAATAATTATATACCTACATAGAATATGAAAGAAAAGTTAAAAATAAAATAAATATACCTATATATTGGCCCTATACAGAGGAGCGGATAGTGAGCCCAGAAATTAGGCGATGGCGTTGTGTTTATGCCAGCAGAGCTAACACCTTATGACAAGATAGCTTATAAATAAAACATTTGAATTACAAGTATCTGTACAATTGCTATTGATTGTGAAACCATAACAAATTCAATACTTTAACAATACGTGGTCATAATAATGACTTATTGACGTAATAATGAAATATTGTTTTCAAAAACTCTTCACATGTACACCTGCTGTCATTTAACTTATTTTGAATGACTTAGTATGAAATGACAAATGTGATAACAATATTCCCTCAAATAACATTGGATTTTACCAATTCAAACAACTGGGTAAATATAGTGACAGTTGAAGAATAATCAAAGAACCTAGTGCCATTGAAAAATAATTATTTTTAGTTACCAAGTTTACAGGACGGTGAAGACGCTTACCTGACGGTAAGTACAGATACTATATGGTAAGGGTTTTCCTTCAACGTAAGAGCGTCGGATAAACGTACATACAATTTTGAAAATGCGAAAACACATTAGTACGTGGCGAGATTTGCACCTGCACCCTGCAGTTCAGAAGGCAACAAACAGTCCACATCAATGAACCACCGACGTTCAGACACTCAGACACTATCGTCATTGGGAATTTTACATTAAATGTCTCATTATTTAAGTAAAATATGTTTTTTCAGAAAAGTGGCTTCCCCTTATACTCATTTCTTTTTCTTAATTTCCAAGTACGTGGAATGGAGCTCAATGAAGCCTCTGTCCAAAAATTATTATTCTCTGAATAAAGAAATTGAACCAAAAACATAATTCCAATTGATCAAAATAAAAACAGGTTTTAATAAATGATAAATCAGCCATATATAAAAGTTGATTCGATTCTCAATTTTTCATTCAAAATCCCTGTAGAGTAATTTCATAAACAAACTTTTCTGAAGTATCTCAGTCTTCAGTCCCAAGTGACTTCTTAGCTTGATTTATTTGGGCATAGGGGTCTTTCAAGATGTCGTGGTGAAAGAAAATGCTAATTTCGATTATTTACTATCTAATAAATTTGTATAAAGATCTCAAGTTACATAAGAATTGTAAACTTCGCACAGTTCATATTATATTTCTTTGTTAAGTTGCTTTGTAAAAATGTAAATGTACGTACTAAGCGTCGGTAGCTAATTATTTTGGATGTTGCAGGTTCAAATACTGCCACAGACCAATATATTTTCAGAATTAAATGTACGTTTATCTGACGCTATTACGGTAAAGGAAAATATCGCGAGGAAGCCTGCGTACAACTACGAAGAGATTCTGGGCTGGGCCCGCGTAGACGACTAAGGCCTACACACCCTTTAAAGGTAGGCTCGTACCCTTCGGTGGGACGTCTAATGAGATGATAATGAAATAAATCATCGCATTGCATTGAGAAATTCGATAATCTGTACAGTAAAATAAAACCTCTCATATCTAAAAACCCGTTAAAGGCTCAGCATTTTATAACAATCGATACATTCCCGTCTCCTTAAAGATTCACAAGTCCGACAGGAGACGTCAATATAGGAGCCTGTCATAAAGGTAAATAAAACATATTGAAAAACATCCGCCTTTTTTGGGTTATATGGGAAAGTTTACGCTCCAATAGTCCGAATTGTTGCGATATTATATTTTCCCCTTTTGCCAGTGAAATTTTGCTTTATACAACAAATACAGTTATCTCATGCCTGCTAAATTCAACATGATTGTATTCTAACTTTCTAATATAGTTAAAGTAACAATTTAGGGTAAGATAGTTAAACTCAATTACCAGGGAGATTACCACCATCTCTTAAAACAGTTTTACTATAATGATACGTCAGCATCTTTGTACCAGAAATGGCGCAGTTTATTGTAGTACTATTTTAACAAATGTAAGTGAAAATAACTTTTATGAATTTGTCCGAGTGATATTTAAGATAATTATTTTACTAAAATTATGAATTATGACTAAGGAGTGACTAATAATTTAATAATTTCTCTACATTAAATAACGAAACTTATATGTAGAGTAATATTATGTTTTTAACATGTTCTTTTCATTGTATAATTGCTTAAAAATTTGTATAATAATATTGTGATCCAGTTTATTTTTTAAGAATACATTGTAATTTGTTTAGGTAATTGTTTTGCTGTTACATTGTTATCAGTGGAAAAAGCATTTATTGTCTGCATACTTTACTCGATGACAGTTTGGTTAAGACTTGCTTATTCAGTGACTTTTACCTTTATTCTTTATCATCCTTCTTTTTTTTGTGGTGCTGCCAATTGTAGCCTTTTTTGAAAGCGTGGAAATAATGTCAGAACCTTTCGCTATCAGTAAATTAACCCTTTAGTCCAGCAACGGATAGTTAAGGACTGTTAAAGATTGAAAGCACATACAAATTAAATTTGTAAGCCATATTTTAGATGACGCTAATTTATATATTTTACACGACATTGTTAAGATTTTTCTAGAATAATATTAGGTCTCGGCTAACTTTCTTTCGAATTAAACATTCTAATACTTTAACTGGAAATGGGAGTTTTATTTATTCAAACCCTTTTTATAGTTTTTGGGACACTGTTTACGGACCATTAAGAATTATTAAAAGTATTCCACAAAATATGAAATCAGAATATTTAGAGATTTAATACTGTTGGTTTTATATTCCGAAATACAATCATAACTTCAACTCTATGCAACGCTGATAGCGCATAAGCAACGAAATGTTCGATCTCCGGTTTGGAAACGAACTTTTTAAATTTGCCTTCGGCGTAGGACAGAACCTTATATATTGTGATTCAGTTATTTTAACAAGTGTATCTAATAAGCTTAATTTATGTAATAATATTGAACAACAAAATATAATATTTTATTATATTTTGAATGTATGCTTTGAACGGTTAAATAAATCCAACGCTTACCTCAGCAAAGCTTATTTACTTTATTAACTTACTACTATTATTAATTTTGCTTTTTATAAATTGTTTTAGTTGATTTATTTGTTTGTTGTTGTTGTCAATAAAACATTGAGTTAAAAGCTAACACAGGGTTTCACAAAGGAAGCTGAACTGTTTGATGCAGGGTTTCCTATTACGGAATACGCCTTTTGGCTTTGTAAGCAATACAATTAGTAACGTAAAAGTGAATGAAAATTTTAATAAAAAGTGTATTTTTTTACAGCGTATAGTACAGCGGAGCACACCCAATACTAAATAAACATAAAATGAAACAATAAACCATTTTTATTCTAGACATTAATTTTGTAAAAAAATATGAAACAAATGAAAAATGGCTCAATGTGTAACATCTTTACGCGTTTGCATATGACATTGAACACGTGCCTCTGCATGGAATATATTTTTGGATTTCTGTTTAAGTACATAAGGTTTGTATTGGAATGGCTTAATCATTCTCTAACGCAATAGCAACTCGAACAAAACAGTGGCATGTCGATAATATGACAACTGCACGTGATTTTTCTATAATTATGTTTGTATTTGTACGTAGCAGGTACACCTGAATAGGACAATGTCGACAGTTTGTTGTCTGAATTGAAAAATAAATGATAGTTATAATATACATAAATAAATACATATGTATGTCGGTGGCGCTGTGTGATTGTCTGAGGATATCCTCAGACAATCAGGACACAGTAGGGGCGCCACCTAGCCCCAAACTAAGTATTAAGCTTGTAAATGGGTACTAAACAACTGATAAACTAAAAAAAATAGGTATTTTTTCCTAATATATAATAATTACATAAAAACATCCGGACCATTGTAAACAGACATGTTCATGCACACAAATATATGTAATGTGTTTGCCTTGGTTCAATAGAAAAACAAATTTTTTTTTTAGGCGTAGATATCTTATTGTTACATTACATGTATAATTTGTATGTATTTACAAAATAAAAAATATATATAAGTATGTTTATCAGTTGTTTAGTACCTGTTACAAGCTTGACGCTTAACTTGGACAAAAATTGTTATGACTTTCGATATTTCAAAATAATAAAAATAATTTGATGATTTAGGATCTCCACACATAAAAAGAAGGCAGAATCCTATTCATGAAAAATGAAAAATATTTATTGCCAATTTAAAATACACAGTATACACGAAAACTGACCTCCACACTAGGCTATGCCTGTCCTGTGAAGATAGATTTAACGACTTCCATGAAAACATTGTGTTCGGCTAACAAAGATAATAACAATCTTTAAAACAGAATAAGAGGCGGAAAATAAAATAAACAATTATTGTGTATGTGTGTGTGTGTTTGTGTGCGCACCCGTATTTATGAGAGCGTCGGTGGTCATGCATTATTTTAACTTTTAAATCTAATAAATCCTTCGGATTCTTCGTATGAACTTTGAGAAATGTTATTATGCCCCTTGATATTTTATATTTAGTATAATGAAATATTTTGGTTAGAATAGAAATAGAAAGCCCACCTAGTTCTTAGTACAGTACATACGTATATGCTAAATTCTTTTATGGACATAGACATATTAGCAGACTGGAGCATTCTTTTAGGAGGAATGCTACGCGCGCTTTGTGTAATCTGCATCTAAATAACAATTAAGGCTATATATTTAGATGATTTTTTTTCTTTAGATGTTAGAATTCTACTGTTAAAATTTTTTCAATACCTAATAGGCCACTAAATTGTAAATTATAATTACATTTCCTCGATAACAATGATTGAGTACCACTTTTTAATAATCTGAGGATAAGCGGTGTGGGCATCACAATAATAAACACAAATGTATGTAATATTAGTTTTAAGGATTCATTGTGAGCTGTTTGTTATCCCAAATAAAAAATAAAAAATAAAATAAAGTAACAAATATTGATTTCTTTGCCTGAACTAATTTACACTTAATATAAAATATAATATAATAGCAATCACAAATTAAAGAATATACAACCTCAATATATGATAGCAATGTTACAAACCATGTATATTCCGTAGCAAAACTATGTACATTACAAAACAGCTCATTAAACGTCGCCACTTAGGGGAACGAGCCTACCAGTAACCCGAGCCAAGTCGTCCACGCAGACCCAGTGCAGATTGGCTGACTTTACACACCATCTTTGAATCTCTTCGCGAGCGTCGGATAACGTACATTAATTTTGAAAAACGCATTGATATGTAGCGGGATTTGAACATGCGCTTCCAGATCCGAAGGCACCAGTCCACGCCAATGAGCCACAAACGCTCTAATACTCGCTAGAAGCAATAATATAGCCTGAAATGATATCGCCGAGATTCAATTGACTCTAGCCTTCGTCTATTAGGGTCAGATGATTGATTATTTTCCTTATTAGTTTTTTCTTTTAGGCTAAGCTTGACTTAATTTGACAACATTAAGTATTTACAGATCACGTTAAATGGGTTAAATAGTTTAATGGTTTACGTTCAGCACGCTATCGTTACTTATGGTTATATCTTTAACTATGTATTTACTTTAATATGTATGGAGACCTCCTCTAATGATTTCTTCTTTAACCGATCCCTTACAGTAGGCATCCAGCAAATACCCACCGCCATAACCAGGTCACCAGTTCATCTGCTATGGGGTCAAAATATGCTTCTTTTTCTGCTAGGTGTATGCCTCTGAAGTACTGGCCCAGTGCGGGCCAGTGCGGATTGACCGACTTCACGCACAGCAGTTCTATATGCGCGACGCATTATCGTCCCACGTTACATTAGGATCCCAACACAGTTCCTATTAACTTATAAATGTAACCTTTAGATACAGCAAAAATCTCTACAAAGTCAACATAAATTACAAAGTCACTGCACGTAAAATGACACGATTGCTCGTTACTGAGTCACTTTTAAACAAGTTAAAAAGTTCCCCGAGTTTAAAGGCAATTTCACTGAAACTGCTAATGAGGTTCTCTCGCGAGCGTGACATACTCGCGTTAATCAGGCACAAACTGCGCTTAACTTTATCCTATAGGTAAGGCAGACTCATGTGCATCACAGTTGTATCTTAATGAAGACATTAGCTCCATATAATACTTGATAATTATAAAGAAAAACTTAAATACTTAATTAAAATGAAAGATCGACGGGTTATCAAATAGGCTTTGCCTATAACATCGTACAATAGGGTACAGGCATTCTCGTATATAATAGATAATGGGACTGTGTCGTAGCCTACCGCGGGACTAATGAGAATTGGTAAGAGTAAACAACAACCAAATATAAATAAAATAAATAAATATTCACTGACCTTCATACAGCGCCATCTAGTCTCAAAATAAGCATTTAGCCATATGCATAACAACGGATACACATTATAAACCTTTTTTATGTAAATGCGTATATACTATGATGTTACTATGTGTATCATCATGATGATGATATACTATATATAGAAAACACCCAGATCAATACAAACAGACTTTCATACACAAATGTTTGTATTGCCCGGAGATCCCACAAGGAACCCGAGTAAGAGCCGACATCTCAACCAATAGGGAACATGCAAATGTAATATAAATGAATATTTTGGTATCTAAATGTTAAAATAACATAAAAGAAGGGACACCGCAAGGTTTATATTTTAATTTACGCTGTTTTTTTAAAATAATTAAGAATTGAAATTACTTGAAACGGAACGCAAATTTAAACACCAATCATTGTCATTTACGTCATCTATGTATGACATATTATTTTGACGTTAAAGGTTTAGTGAAAAGTGACCTTTAAAACGACAAAATCGGCATTTTTCGAATAAAAATCAAATTTAGGACTGTAAAAGCAGACTCCAGGAAACTACCAAAGTTATTGTTGACATGGTTGTAATTTATTTTTGTCGGAAGTGAGTTTTACAAACCGCAATAAGCCTGATGCGAAATATGGACTTTTTACGGTACTTTATTGAAAAATCAAAGTAATATATATAATATACATAATGTCTACTGATAATCATGAAATGATTCTTTTTCATCACTAAACATCAAAATGAAAGTTGTGAGCAAAAAGAAAAGGTTATATTTTAACTCATCACAGTGTGAGCAGAAACTGCTTGGAAAATGCTGCCATGAGGAATTCCACATGGAACTGCCCTGTGCAGTCCTCATCCATGGAACTTACACTACACTCTAAACATGAACCAGGAACAAAGAAGAAATAATAATAATTTCCTTTGTTTTACATTATTTTATTTATATCATAATTGTGTAAGTTTGTATATTTTTGTGACTGTAATATAATAAATCAATATTAAACTTGGTGTAATTTCAATGCTTACAAGATTTTTTTTTTTTATTATTGCTGATTCAGGTGTCAAAGGCATTATTCTGTTTTAGCATTCAAAAATATGGGGTATGAGCATCTCTATTCACAGAGTTTTTAAACTTTTTAACATGAGTTCTTATCTTTACAATAAAAAGTTATAGACAACTTTGTTATTGTATTTGATACAATATGGTAAATATGTTTGTTTTTCATACAAGCAGATGAAGAATAACAAGTATATTCTAACATCATAGTCGTCTTCACCGCATCGAAAAATAGTTTGAGGAATTATTCATTCGTCTTCACAGCTCGAAATCTCTTTTTTCCCGGATTTTGTCAGTCAAAAACAATATGATTAGATGAACACATTGGCACAAAGTATGGTCAACGCGGCTTTTTTCCGGAGTATCAATTAATGAAATCCATACATTATCAGTCATTTAAAATTCTTATAAATTAAGTCTCGACTGGCGAGAAAAAATGCAAAAGTATGAAAGTCCTTGAAGAAAAGGAGGAACTTCACATATCTGACGTCAAACGTCACGCCAGCCCGTTTTGGCGCGAAATTTGAAATTGACGATTTGAAACCGCATTTTTATGCAGAAAATGACAGTTTTTTAATTTTTAAATATACTTGTGGTGTATTCCAAATGCAGTACTTTAAAATAAACACAAAAATAAAATTTGTGCATCTTCCCTATTACACCACATGGGTCGTCGTCGAGCGGCTTAACGTACCCATCGAAGCACGGAGTCATCTTTCCAACCAAACGATGCAACCTGAAATGTTCTGACCAAACAAGATGAATAGCAATGATACTTTCACAATGTTGTCTTCCCGTGGAAGACGAATCAATAATTGTTCTTCATACACTACTAGTTTTCCAAGCGGATAATTTAATTCAAAAAGTTTCAGACTTTCCGATGCATAAATTGCTGTCGCTCCAACTCGTAACTTGGTTTTTTAGCTTTTCTTTAGTTGACCCAACTTTTGCACTCACTGTTGATTGATATTGAATAATAATAATATAAAGGTTATTGAAACGAAACTTGTTTCGTAAAATTATTAAAAAAGGTCTTTTAAGGGCATTTCTCTCGAGAATCGTTTGTAATTTGTTTTTGTGAAAAACTTTTATTCATCTTGCCGGTGGTAAATAAAATTGAAGTATAATATTTAATATTCAGTAACCCAGAACGATGTAGTTTTAATACCATAAACCACACAGCTAGAACGCAGACCTTAATGGGATTACAAAAAGATACAAGAATATTTGTCCCGAAAAATACTGATCGAATGCCTCTTTGGGAAGTAGCCTTAGTGTGGATCATTTTATAACTGTCTACCAAGATGATTTATGACTGTAAGCCTACTGTAGCACTGTTGAGTCCTATGCTCACAGACTCGTTTAGATATGTATTGCAAGTTGGCATTAATGGTAACGTACAGGTGTTTATAGAGGTTCAAGGATCACTTGGGTGTAAATGTGCGAATCACGCACGTTAAGATGGTGGGACGAAATATAATTACACCGAATTTAGAAAACGAAAACTGAAACAGCGAAGATATAACGCCACCCTAAAGCACACCGGACACCAGTAACACTGTAAACGACATCTTGTCAGAAAAGATTTTTAAGATACTCGTAGAACAAACAAACATATGTGCGTGTGTGTGTTACAAATATCATCCTTCAGTTCTATATTTAAAATGTATGGGTTAAAATACATTTTATCAAGAATTTAATGGAATTCCGGGTCAAAACTAAGATAAATCATAAAATAGCACCTTAACATAATGATATCGATATGTAATAATAAGTTGTAACAAGTCTTAAATATGCAATTTCTTTGTTTGTATTAATATTAGAAACAATCGATCCGCGATTCAAATGAACATCTGTGTGACGTCACTACTTTGCAAAAACCATTGTATATAAAATAGCGACGTTTCCTCAAAGACCAACGCTCGAAACAGACCTCATTACTCATTCATAGTATTGAAGACGCGGCGTAAATCCCCGTGTTTGTTGCCTATTCATTAAGTTGTAAAGCAAAAAAACGTCAAGCTTGACTTGCAGATTAATATAAAAAGAAGGTTAATATGAATGAAAAGAAATCCTTATCAGATAAAGTAACAATTGAACCTAATTTTATTTGCGTAAGAGTTTTTAACTTTTAAAAGATTTAAAGTAAATATTTAATATTGAAATGAAAGTTAAAAATATTGCGAGAATATTCGCTTCACCTATAACACTTCATGTCATGAGAGGTATCCCAAACGTCCTACAATATTCTACGATAATATGTTCTGGCGTTTGGGGCGTCAAAGTGGCCCCACTGAATGCACTCCGATGCATTTACGTAGTGCCATACGCATACCTTTGTCTGGCATTTAAGGTGTCAGTCGTAGTTACGCTCTATTACAGCACAATAGAATATTCATCCAATAGCAAAACATCAATTTTGAACCCTATATTATACAGAGTTAGAGTAACTTACACTGACAGTATGTTTGAGGGGAAGACCGTACCTTTAAACGTGCAGTGTTAATATGCAATCCACATAGACCAGTATTAAACGCAGCTTGAAAGTAAAATAGTGTTTGTATTTCTTCAGATGTTGATACTCCTAAAAGAGCAAACAAATGCTTGTGTGAGATACCGATTTCCAGATTTATGCACAAAATTAGTGTTTATCCAAAACATACCATTTTATTAATATGTAAATTTAATGCTTTATGTGGTGTTTTATATTGACTCGAGATAACATAACTTTGACATATCAGATCTTCATTTAATTTACCAATTGAAAACATTCCAATTAGCAAACAATTACTTTTTATATAAGGTATGAATGTACATGACGTGCGATTATTAGCTTGGATAAATAAATGCTAGCTTTCTTAGTGAGCAATGTCACTGCATTTTCTATTTAAAGATTACAGGTGTCAATATTTTTTTCTTTTATTTAAATATATTGTCTTTGAAACCAAATTATTGGAGTAAATATGGATAAAAACCAACGTCATCGTCATTACAGCCAAATACATCCGCTGTTGAACAAAGCTTCTATTAATGTCTCCTACTTAAAGCTATTCCAAGCAGTCAACATACATCAGTTACTAGCCACACTTAGCAAGTCTTCAGTTAACCTGTTTATGGATTGCATGACAACAGGCCTGTATAGTTACGAAATAAGACATCGTATTGTTTTTATATTATTTCAATTGTAAGTACACGAACGTATACGGCGGACCGGGATATATCGCGCAAGACGGGGGAGACCTATGTCCAGCAGTGGACTGCGATAGGTTGAAGAGAGAGAAAGAAATATACGAGCGGACAGTTAAGCGATACCGTTACCAATGGACAGTCGCAACTCCGAAGAAGTAACAAATACGTTGCCAACCTTCAATGAAGAAGAGGAAGCAAAAAGAGTTTGTTTGGACCTTAGTTAATCTCACTTGACAAAACACAACAAAAGCATTACTTAAGGCTGGTTTTCTATGCGGCCGTGGTATAACTCTAGACGAACCGACATATTTGTGCATTTCTAGGTGGTAGACTCAGTGCTAAGTCTTCTAGGTAGGTACCACCGCAGTGCCAGATATCGTCCCAATAAATAGAAGTGTTTTACACTTCTGTTTTTTGGGACGAGACTGTAGCTAGTAAAATGACCGAGATAAGAGAACTTAACATCTATTGTCTCGGGTGTCGGGAGCAGTGCGGTATTGATCTCCATCATTATACTCCTATAATCACTGTTAATCAAGTTGTTTGTCTACATCACAGACATCAGAATATACATTAGACTGGACAAGCCGCCAAGTTTATAGGCAGTCCCAGTGTCGCAATTTCTTTTCGGTTCTTACCTGTGAAAAATTATTATATTTCTTGGTAAATTTACTGATTTATTGCGATGATGGCATGTTACAATTGCACAGGATGGCATTTTGGAAAAAAACGGTAATTTCTTCTAATATTCGTGCGTCTTGACTCGTCTCACAGAGCGTAAACTGGTAGCCAGTGTATACTCGTTGAGCTTACATTTGTCGCACTTTAAACGCGGCTTGCCCCATCTCCTGTATTGGGAAATCTGTGGTCTACATCAATGCCGATGCCGACATCAGGCAAATCACTGTATATTTTGTCACATAAAAAAACTGTGTTGACACTTACAAAAATTCATAGACCCATGTAAGCAACTCAACTTTGATAAGAATACCCCTTGCTTTGATCCGGTGATGGCTTCCGGGTAATAATGATGTTCATAACCTTTGGTATTAGATACGGAATATCATCATATCATAATTAATTTCTAATAATCATTTTATGTGTATGTTACCGACCCATCTGGTATAATATTTTAAACGTCGGCTGTTCCACCAAGGGTTCCGAGTTCGATACCCGGGCAGTACAAATATTTGTGTGCATAAACATGTCTGTTTGTATTGGTCTGGGTGTTTTCTATTAATAATATGTATGTATTTACAAAAAACTATATATACAAATAAGTATTCAATTAAATATTCTTTATTGGTTTACAATCGATGTCTTATTTCTAATCGAGTCTCCTTTTAAGCATTAAAATTACCTGTAACAGGAGACACCGCTTCCTCAAGTTTTGCTAACTAATATAAAGTAAAAAAGAACTTCACATGTCAAAATCTGTACATATAACCACCCCATTCACATGTAAATAGTAACTGAATATTACAAAAATGTAGTTATTAAATATATTGATACACATGCACATATATATATATATACACATACATACAAATACATATACATACATAAGAAATTATGAATAAAATATCAAATACGTAATATGATAAGCATAAAATATGTCAATTAAAGCAAAATTCAGACAATATTTCTTTTTAAAATATTAAGATTTTCGAGAACGATATTCGTGTTTGTGTTGGTGTGAGCATAGATATTTAGATTACCTGACAATTTGCATGAATGTTTCAATTTCATCATAACTTAAATAACAACTACCATACTTAGACAATACTGATCTCTAGCAGTCGACATCCATCTGTTACTCACTACTTTCACCAGATCATTGCTCCATCTGGTTGTGGATCATCCTACGCTAAAGCTATTACAGTAGGTAATTTTATAATCTTAACGAACAAAGTCATTTCAAAGCATACAAGCAATTTCGAGGTCTATCACCCACCATAGACGAAATGTTTCGCCTATAAAATGTCGCTTGTTACCCTTGAGTACAGAGTACTTACTTACAAGGTAACTAAAGATCACCACGGTTAAAATTGTTCTATAGGTCAGTAATCTATGAGCAATTTATTAGCACTTAGGGTATGGTATAACAGTACTACACACGCTTTGATTTTAGTCTTATTTAATCTATTTATCAGTTGTGGTTCCATCAAGGCCGCTCTGTCATACAATGGCGTGCACTCCATATATGCAAATAAGCTGTGCATACTCTGTGTGTCCAGACAACCCGGAAAAACACCTATATATTAACTGATTCCTACTTATTCACTCATTTGCCTCTACAGATTGAAACGAAAGAAAGAAAAAATATTTTTTGAACTAACCCGAATATTACACTTATCATTACACACCTAAATTAATCATTACAATACAAGAGACTATATAAATAAAAAGTACTTAATATGAAAAAAATTAATTATTCATTCATCATATTGCAAAAATAGCAATTAGTGCATTTTTGTGCAAGAAATTAGTGACATTCACTTTGCATACCCTACTCATAATCTCTGTGCACGCCACTGCTGTCATGGTCAGGCGTATCACTTACTATCATCGTCATCAGGTTAGCGTCCTGACCGTCCTGTACACTTATGGCATAAAAAATAGATGGCGATGTGTGAGTGTCTAAAGTTATTTATTTAAGTTCAAGTCAAAACAGATCAAGAGGAGGTCGTCTATGCGGTTCCTCCCCCCAGGGTTCGGACCCACTTCAACATATCACGTAGCGATCTAAACTCAAAGTCACGGAGAATTTATCACACACACAGTTATCGAGTTATTTTCATCATCAGCAGCTCATGAAACGTCCCCACTGAACGGCACAAGCCTACCGATAGCGTGTATAGGCCGTAGTCGTCCTCGCGGGCTCAGTACGGATTGGCTGACTTCACGCAAAACCTTTGACCTCTTCGGAGGCATGCGCAGGATTCCTCGCGGTGTTTCCTTCATCGTAAAAGTGTCAAATACTTACATATACATATATACTTACATATAATTTTAGAAAAAAAACATTGGTCCGTGGCGGGATTTAAACCTGCGCTCTCCAAATTGGAAGGCAACAGACCACAAGAATCAATCATGATCTACTCCTGCCGGGTTGTTTGTTTATTGTTTTTTTTATGTCGACAGAAACTATTCATTCTGTAAATCAAGTTTTTCGTGTAACCAAGTATATATTTTTTAAAAAACAAACCTTTAGAGAAAATTTCCTCGAGTTAATTTACTTACTCTTCATTACATTGTGCGGAAAATAATACAAAACAATGTACATAATGTATAAGGAAAACAAAGTCAAACCCATAGACATTGTACTTTTGTAGGTCAAATTCCTAAAGAAATTTTTATTTCATCGCATTTTATGGAGTCCTCGCATCCCGCACGTGGTCGTAAACTAAATAAGAACAAAAACATGTTTCTTTAACATGCCTCCATTCATAATTTATTGTAGCTTTTTGTGAAATAAACCGGTAACCAAACAAGATACCATGATACACTGTATATAAACTAGGAAATGTATTGAGCATCTTCTGTTATCCTTAAACCGATGTATTTATATAAGGTTTAATATATATTCAACAGATGTAGATGATTATCTCTCTTAAAGAGGTGTAACATTAGTCAGCGAACACAAAGCTTGCGTTGTTTAACGCTGAATTTTAAGAGGGCCATTATCTCTTGTCAAGCCTGTTTTGGAGGACAAATAGATGAAGTAATAATGAATAATGAGAGCTCCGGTCGGCAGCTTGTGGCGACTGGGTGGTGGCCGCGCACCTGCCCGTGCTCGGGA
>PQWD01006640.1:36819-47638 GCA_019425675.1 Leucinodes orbonalis
GATAAGTTATTAATCAAATTTGTGTGTTGCTGGATCTTTCGCGAGCTTGAAATCGTAGGCACTTATGTAAAAGCATATTCTTTGTACTCGAATACACACATACCAAAATATTATCTTTAGCAGTATTTATTTATATATACTATACTTGTATAATGTATAATTATAGTTAAAATATTTATTAAGCTATATATTATATATATTTAAAGATATGAATTATATACAAATTTGTAGAAGCTGATCAGTCCGTTCATAATTTAAAATACCTAAGAACTCATCCAGTCTCCTTCTACAAACAAATCTTGTGAAGTCTCCTAAAGTTGTACTTTTATTGATTCGATTGTACAGCAGAGGGGCTAGAAAGAAAGAAAAACATTGTGCAAATATAATGTCATGTATGTTTTAACAGTTAGTACCCGTATTAAATGCTTAGTTTAAGACTTGATGGCGCTGTGTGATGTTCTCTCTCTTCAATTAAGCCCAGTCCACTGCTGGACATATATCTCCCCTATTTGGCACCAGATATCCTTATCTGTTTTCCTTATCAAGTTTACCAGATCTTCGCAAGTCATCGGTAGAGGGCGTCCTACACTATGATTAAAATTACGCGGTCTCCATTTCAGAACCCCTCTACTCGAACGAACATCCATTCTGTGACATATATCACCTTCCCACTGCCACTTGAACATGCTGATCCGGCGAGCTTGACGGAAACTCGACTCTCTTATGAAAAATATCATCTTTTTTTTAAAGAAATTTATACATTGCGGCTAGCCGTTCACAAGTTTAATGTATCTCACATTATACTTGTGAACTGCTTAGCCAATGGCGATAGTGAATTTTTCTACAAAATAATACTGAAAATTTTAAAACAATTAAATAGGTAGGGACATCACACACGAACGCACACAATAATTATTATTTGAATGTAATTTATTTGTATTTATTTATAAATCCTTCATAAAATAATGTGTATCACAAAATCAACAGAAT
The DNA here is from genome assembly GCA_019425675.1 of Leucinodes orbonalis. Classification (NCBI taxonomy): domain Eukaryota; kingdom Metazoa; phylum Arthropoda; class Insecta; order Lepidoptera; family Crambidae; genus Leucinodes; species Leucinodes orbonalis. The sequence goes on from PQWD01006640.1 coordinate 37,810, forward strand.
CCTCGACTGTTTGTGAGGAAAAGCGCATTACGGAATACAAAAAGAAACAATACATAAGGAATTTTCTTTGTATACAATGATAACAAACAAAGATCAATGAACTGTATGGTACACAGAAATATGTTATTATTATAAAGATCAAGTCGCTGACTCACCATAGGAGCCCAGGGTAAATAGACAAGTCGTAAAAGTAAGGAAATAATTCAGTGCTTAGTGGATTACTGAAACCCGAGATAACCATGTCCTAGCTTTGATAATGAGTACTTAGGCTGGACTGCCGCTTTTAGCGGCATTTATTTGATTAAGCAATACACTAGTCAATGTATTATATGTGTATGTACCTATTAACATAGTCTTATTTTTCTAGCGACGGATGTCTTATTATTTACTTGAATCATGAAATAAACAAACATCGCTCGTTCATTTTAACACTGGTGTCACCGATCTTGATGGGATGTCTTGGGCAAATAACTTTTCACATTCAGCCCCCTTCCATATTTGTGGTAAGTCATATTATGATTGAATAACAAATTTAAATAAGGTGACATCTGGGGGCACGGCAGTGCCCCCGCCAAGACGAGCGCGAACCAAACACTGCCGTACCATCCTTTACAGGATCCATTTCGCCGCACTTTCAGGCCCCAATTTAAGAACCTTTGGATAATACCAGAGCGCTGAAATTTTCGTCATCTATTAAGATGTAATAATATACTTTTAATAATCCAAAATTTTAAGGCTTATAGGTCATTTAGTTCTGACGTTAAGCGAAAGCAAAGTTTCGCATTTTCGACAGATAGACACTCACTCACTCATGATCATCAAAATAGAACTAGTACTTCCTATTAACCCAGAGACTTTAAATTCGGTACAGAGTTAGGGTTTAACGGCTACATAAAGGGAAAACTATAAAAACTTGGATAAACGAAGATCTGCTTAGATAACAAAAGAGCCCAGCCAAACTATAAGTGAGCGACATACCGCCTTTAAACAATATATATTCAACATGGTGGGCCGCTTCATCCGATGTCAAAAATCGGGGGGCACGGTAGTTCCCTCGCCAAGTCGAGGGTGCTAGACCAATACAAACAGACATGTTCATGCACACAAATATTTGTAGGTACTGCTCGGGGATCGAACCCGGAACCCTTGGTGTAGTAGCCGACGTCTCAACCATTACACCCAATGGGTCGTCCAATATTCCTTTCAAGTTTCTACAAAGAAAAGTGAAATCCCACCAAAACATTCTGTAAAAGTCTAGCCAAGTGTAGATGGAGCTGCTTGATTATCTCTAAAAAGTAATGAAATCAAGACAAAGACGTGCCAAGTCTAAGGTTCCTTACTGCGATTACTTACTTATTATGGTTAATAGCCGTTGAAGAGATACAAGGATACTGACTGAACATTCTTTATACGTTAGTGGCTTTATCAAGCCTACAACGGGTTATTGAATCACCGTTTTCCAAGTGGCAAATTTGTATCGTCAATGGGTAGCGGTTCTGGCGACAGAATAGTGCAATGGTGTCATGGAGCACCTGGTTTTGTATCCTTGTATACTCTTCAACGGCCAAGTCACACAACATCAACCATAATAATAAAGTAATCGCAGTAAGGAACCTTAGACTTGGCACGTCTTTGTCTTGATTTCATTACTTTTTAGAGATAACCAAGCAGCTCCATCGAGACTTGGCTAGATTTTTTACAGAATGATTTTGGTGGGATTCATTCTTCAGATATATAAAATCAGAAACTAAATATTTTCTATCATAAGAAAACTTTATACTTTTAAAATTATGAGATTATTTAGAATTATTTATGGAAAATCATTTTAACAACGCCCGAAGTACTAAGTATGAAATGAAATATAAAACTAGACTTATCTGATGAAACCAAATACGCAGTTTAAATACCTCTTTAGATTTAGTGCTTATGCGTTGCTTAGATCGCTTCATAACACGGGGCGTATGGATGAACCGCGGGGAGACCATTGCAGGCTAAATCATCTGATTGCTGAAAAGAAAGACAATTGCGCTTTAGAGGTACACGTTATCATGTCAGGTTCCGGTTCTATCTTAGGATAGTAGGCCGTTCTACACTAATCGAGAGTCCGTGTGGTGGTTAGGGCACCAAACATCCCCATAGACCTGCGTGTGTGATGGCCTGTCCCTGCATGGGAATTTTAAAGCCTGATAATATCGTTTAAACATGTCAATCATTCATACTTTCCATACTAACTATATAAATTAAAGTGTTGTGCTGTTTATTTGTAGTCTTTCGCAGTAAAACGGAGCTACGAAAACGTTGATTTTCGGAAAGTAAAAAAATATAGGTATGAAGAGTGGCCTATGTCACTTTCGTCTTATTAGGACCACCACTTCCCTAAAAAGAGTATGGGCATGGTATCATGTGCGAATGCGAAGCTTTTAAATTACCGGAGCGGTTCCAGGTTATTAAGCGTGCACACAATACGTAAATCAATATTGAAATTGTTATAAAATATTGCGAATCTAATTTTGATTTATTGTATAATTACAGAATTACTCCTTTTAAAATTATAATACGAAGTTTTCTTACCTAACTATTAACGTGATTAATCTAAGATGAATGTTTCAATTCTATCTGCATTTTAGATCTTGAAGATTGTATAAATATTGTATCGATTAAAAACAAGGTTTGCTATGCTGGGCTAATTTCGTACTTTCAGTTAGATGTGAACCTTTGCCTATCGTATTTATATTTAAGAAGGTTTTGCTACTAAGAAAATAGAAAATGAAGTTGATATGCTAACAGAGGTGATTTGAAACCGAGTAAATTCAGATTGACATTTTCCAAAACTGTTACTGACCTTAGTATTACAATGGCCTGCATACCCAAAATTATGTAACAATAAGTTCAAACGAGCATAACAAACAAGTTGCTTGAATCGCACGCACCAAGTGCAAGTTTTTGCTTCGCCTATATGTGTCCATCTGTTTGCGGAATAAAACATGTATTCTTTTATGTTCTTAAAATTATTAATTTTACTTATTTATTTCATAAGGGGGCAAATCAGCTTACAGTTTACCTGATCTTCTTACCGCAATGCATGGACACTCGTAATTTCAAAAAATCAACGAGTGCGATGCCGATCTACAAATAGGGACAAATAATAAGAAATGTATTTTTAATCTAATGGATCCAATTAAACACAATATGAGCATACATATGATACATAAATTGAAAAATTTGATAGATTCAAAATCAAAATATACAAGGTGGGCGAAGGGATTTTAGGCCTTCTTTAATCTGACTCATGTGGCAAAATACAACGCAAAGCGTTGTTCACAACGGTTTCTGTAATACATTTCACTCTCACACTTATTATTACTATTATGTCCATTGTTGGAACCACGTGAAGCAATTAAGTTTTGGGCGGTCACAAATGCACGCTTTAATAGCATACTTTCAGAATAAGTACACCGAGAGCCTGTGGACCAGTTATACTCATAATCACTTAACGTCTTACATGTCCAAAATAACAATAGATTTAGAGTTCTTTGAGGCCTTACTCATTATTGCAGTGTGTCAGAAATATTTTTTCAGGTAAGACCTGAGAGTTTCCTTGCAATTCTAAGAAAACAGACGACATCGATGTTAGACAGTCTACAGGGGAAATCCCAACAGCATCCTGAAGAGTATAACAGAGACATACGACTCTCCTTTATTAAAACATTTCGTACGTTTGCTGACTTTGAGTGATGAAGGTTGTGTGTGAAGTCGTCCAATGCGCACTGGGCCCGCGTGGACGACTAAGGCCTAATCATACCCCTATACGGGTAGGCGGCCCTCGGTGGGGACGTTTAATGAGCTGATGATGATGAGTTGATGTATCTGATCGGCAAATGCAGAGGTGAACTATTTGTGTGTATCTTAGTACTAAAAATATATTTATATTATAATTATGTGCCTACTAATACTACTAGTCAATAGATGAATTGTTATCCGGAATAAATGTTTATTACTATAAAAGCCTGGTTTGCTGTGCATAAGTTGGTTTAGGGGAAACGAGAAATCGTATATTATTATCTTCATTTCAGCGAAAAAATTCACTGCGTTTCTTTGAAAGTCTGGTCATTGATGCGTTTTGGTCTGTTATCGGCTTTGCTGTGTCAATGCGTGTTGGTTGGTCGCCAGAGTTTTTATCGCTATTGTGGCAAGCTGCACTAAAAGCCTTTGAGAATCGCTTAGGTCCATGAAAGATGTAACTGCCATTGAATCCCCCAAATCAAAAATAGTTCAATTCAGTGAGATCTTGTTATAGAGAAAAATAACTCTAGTTGTCTGCTATCAATGTTTTTAAAATGGATGGGAATTCCTAATAGTTTAATTGTAGTCACCAAGATAAAAATAATTTACAGATAACCTTAATAATAGCACATGATGCATAGTACAATATAACTTTTAGGGTTACGTAGCTGAAAGGAAAATCGGAACACATTAAAAAACAAATGTTATCCAGCTTTTGTCGAATCAAGTTCAAGTTGATACCGTGTCTGCGTTCGTGGTAGCTTAAACACTATTTCAGTGTTTGGTTGTTCCTTCTTTTTTGTTTAGATTTGAAAATATTCAACAAACAAAACTACATGATATAAATCAGTGCACATACCTTTCCGTACGTCTAGCTATGGAGAGATTTAGCCGTAACCACTCGGTCCAATGTGATTTAATATATTTTCCATTTATATCATTGAGTTCCTAAAAAAAAATGTATGTTTAATTATACCCAAACAATAAAACACGCTTAAAAAAGACTTAATCTTTTTTCTTTTGTATTTTCTCCAAATGTATTTTTTAAAATAAAGAGTTACATACAAAATAACACCACACAGTTTAAAGAAACTTCAGTAGACAGCCCTAAGCACGCTCTCCCGCCACTGAGGCACTACAAGCCAGTTTATGATAGCATCGCGTGCCGATCGCACCGTTCGTAACGTGCCGAGACGCTTGCGATGTTTACAAATATGCCGCCGTGCGTACAACCGATACTCGGCCGAGTGAATATTTGCGATAACTTCTGACTTGTGTGGTGTTAAAAAGTTAATGTGTAATGTTAAAACGATCTCAAAACTTTGCGTAGTTTGTTCCATTGTTAATTATTAAGAAATTTGTAGTTAGGTAAGTTTAATTTTTATATAAAAAAAATATTGTTTTACGGTAGCAGATTATTTTAATTTTAAATAGGTTAACAAGCATATTTTTTTTGGTACTTGGATGTAATTTTTTTTTGAAAAAATATAGCTGCGGGCCTCAAATGTCTTTTATTAATAATAAAATGGCATTGATTTTAAAAAATTACAACTGTTCAGTGTGTAAATCTAAGAGAACAGCTTTTCCCAAATCTGAAGGAGTAAAGTGCGGATACTTAAAAGCTTTCAGTTCTTAACCACTGAAATCAAATAATCATCATCAGTATTTAATGTCCCACTACAGGGTATAGACTTTTACGCGCAGCAAAGCTATGAGGACGTAAAAATATATATTATTAATATTTATAAAGGCAGTATTGGCCTCATTAACATTACAATAACGGTATAAACATAACGAAACAATAAAGGTTTAATAGTGAATAAACAATTAAGAATAATCTAAGATTTATAATAAAATATTTGTTTTTGATAAAAAAAGAAATATTTTAAAATAGTAAATCTCTAAAGCTTTGACAAACAAAGAATGGAATATTTATAGCTAAGATATTTCAGTACGATGGATAAATATTATTCATATTTATAGATTTGTCTTGTTCATTAATGGGATGGTAATCCAGTTAGGATTCACAAAAGTGCAGTTACTTCTTATAAAATTCGTTCATAATTACGAGTCTAATACAAGTGCGGATTGACCGACTTCACGTACAACCTTTGAATCTCTTCGCAGGTGTGCGCAGGTTTCATCACGATGCCTTTCCTGCGCCGTAAGAGCTTCGGATAACGTACATATAATTCCGAAAATTCAAAATTATTGGTACTTGGCGGGATTTGAACCTGCGCCCGGGAGGAAGGCCACAGTCCACACCATGAGCCACCGACGCTCTTCAGAGCAATAAAACAGGTTTAACAGAAAAATAAACACCTTTACTTAATCTCACTTAATAGGTTCTGGGAATTCCTTTTCGATCATTTGACGAACGGGAAATAACCGACCTATTTATGAAATGAGTAATACAGGAAAAATGTGTATTCGGAGATCGAAGAGGCAATATTATTAATGAATTTCGTATATTACTATCATATTAGTTTGTGTATTACTATATATATATATTTATCTGTTTATTAGTAACCATAGTCATAGGCACTTTCTTAATCTCGAATTTTATGTTGCCTTCTCTCGAAGTATGTGTTTGTTATAATTTACACATTTGAAATGAACTAAATAGATTATCTCCAATTTCAATAATAAATAATTGTATCTTTTTATATTATTTATATTTTATATTAAAAAAATATTTCTGAGTTCAAAACCTTGAGCAATCTTTATCGTCGTTAGCAAATATTTGCTTGAACTTGAAATATTATCTAAATAGACATGCTATAAACTAATATTAGCGGATTAAAAAAAAACTATCAAATATTCTCATTTATAATTGTACGCAAAGTTTGTTGCTTTTTATGTAAACAAAGCTATCAGCTACAATTACCCTTAATCTCAGTAACAACAATCACTAGAAAAATAAAAACCAGCCTCTGTTTTTGCAACTGAGTATTCCGATGACTAAATAATTATAATTTTAAAATTAATTAAATCAAAATAGAAAATATACTTAATAAATAAAAGAAGATAACTAAAATATATTACACCCTAAACACTTAAAAATAAAAACTAAAAAATATTATTCAAAGAAGTCCTTTTCGGCAGGGTTGAATATATGTACGAGCATAGATTTAGAATAGCGATATCCAATATCTACGCGTACGAGTTAAATACTCTAGGTTGATTTAAAATACCTTTATATTATTACAACGTTACCAGTCCTTAATTCTACTTGTACTATGTGATCTAGATAAGGTTTAAGTACCTTGACTGATGTTGTTTTTTAAAATATCAGGGATGTTTTTGAAAACACTTAAATATTAGAACATAGAACAGATTATTGTTTGTACCGCATCGAATCCTGAATCTTTAATGAAGGGTCTGTCAGCCTAACCATTACCTTTAATTAGGTAAAAATAGTTAAGCTTATATCTGAAATACGTATGTGTCATTTTAATACAACATTTCTATCGGTTGGGTACCAGATAATCTCTGCTTTATTTCTTAAACTTCCAAAACACATTTTAATTAAAAACAAACGCAAACTGAACCTTGATGATGTAAGGTGGATTGAAATATCAGTCTTATATTATTTTAATTATACCATACATATGGTTCAAATATACATGGCAAAATAAGACCTATTTAAAACAAACTTAACCAGTATTTGTAAGTTTGCATTACCAAGAACCTTTACAGAAGTTGTTCAGAAGGTGTATAATCAATTAGATTAATGGAACTCTACCATTTTATAAAATAAATACCATAATTATAACGCGTTCATATCCTAGATATGATTCATATTACTTGCCCTTCTCTTGCCCAAATCTATGGCTGAATATAAGCTCGTGTAGTTTCTTTATTCATGACTATACCTTTTGTATAAAGGTTTCCGGGAACCGAATTCATTATAAGGGTCTATGAAATCAGTTGTTTGCTAAACATAATGACTTCCTTGCTATGAATGGATAACTTTTAATGTGAAAAAGCAATCTCTGTTTTGGTTGAATCGCGTCGTTTTGTAAAGGGGTTTGTTTTGGTATATATTTCTATTTGGTAAACAAAAATAAGCGCATTGAAAGACTTCCTGAATCGGCTGCCCCAATGGCTATCTCTGTCGAAATGTACGTAACCAGCACACTATCACTTCAACTAGCTGATTCGGCAAACTATTGCGGTAACTTTAGGTCTCAAATACTTAGACTATTTATTTGGTATTGAAAGCAACACGAGGGTTATAGTGCAAAGTTTTAAAATAACTTTTTGAAACATTCGCTTCATTGCTTTTTGTTAACTTTAAAAAAATATTGAAATATTTCTGTAAGTTATCCGAGAGAGTACGTCGGGAAAATTTTACCCGAATAAATTTTTAACGAAGATATAAATGTTTCCTTGGTAATGGATAGTGGTATTTCCAGAAACCTTCTATTTATGCATAAAAAACCCCACTAGTAAACTAAGGTCGCCCCCAATAGTTTTCAACATTGAGAGCTTTCGGTTCAGTTCGTGGGGGGCAGTGTTTGTCACCTGAGTTTTTTACATTCTAAGCCGAAAAGAGCAAGGTTTGAGCTCTTTTCATGACGAAAATGTTAGCAAATATGAAGTTTTCCAAAAGCTACCACTCTTTACGACATGATCTATGCTTCACGACAACGATGTATTCAGCATTAGGACAGAAAAACTTTGACGCTCAATGTAGCCCTTTCTAGCCTTTTTTGACGTCCCAAAAAGCTCATTTTCTAAATTCAGGTGGCAACACTGGTGGCGGGTCGCCAGAGCGTCGTTTGCTATTCTGCACTCAGCAGGCTGTTTCGTATACAAATGGGGTGTACATGAGTTTCTAAAGATGTATGCTGCAACCCTTTACATTTCTCGACGACATTGAAACACTGGTTATATATTGATGAACTTTATCTATTAAGCATCTGTGGAGGAGTCTATAAAATGTATGTGGTTTTGTACTTGTGTTGCGTGACAGGGTAACGTACGACATCAAATGGTAGAACTGAAAAATATGGGAATTATGTGACGATTTAGACGAGGTCTCCTCCCTATTGCATTATTCCTAGAGTGTATATAAAGCTTGGGTCTGAAGGTTAGGTGTTTATAAATACATACTCGTTAATAGTTTCCAATGACAAATTGTCCCACAAGCTATGAACTGTGAGTAAAACTGCAATGTTGGTAGAATTGATGCTTCATTATGAACGATATCTTCATCATCATCAGCTCATTAAATGTCCCCACCGAGGAACACGAGCCTACCCGTATTTCTTAGTCGTCCACGCGAGCCCAGTGCGGATAGGCTGACTTCACGCAAAACCTTTGATGCACAGGCATGCGGTAAGTTTGCTCATGTCTTTTTCCTTCAGGAGGGAAATAACGTACATTATTAAAAAAAATCGAAAAATACATCGATAAAGTTGGTTTGAAACTGCACTCTCCATGAAGCAGCAGTCCACACAAATGAGCTACCGATGCTCTGACGATTTCTTTATTTGCTTAATTAAGATCTATAAAACATTCAGGAATGTCCAATTCTGCTGAGAAGAATCCACTAAGAAAGTCGTAAGTATTTTTAACTGACTTCAAAAAAGGAGGTTCTCAGTTTGACCTGTTAGTATGTAGTGTGTATAATTGTTACATTATTAGTAACTATTTTTTTTATAAAAAACATTTTTTTGCAATTATTTACCAGTTGAACTTATTCATTTGTAATCATCTACAATGCAAGCTCAACAAAGTTTGCCATCTGACAGCAAAGAGAATTGATTTTGAATATACCATAATCAACTGAATTCTTGATCTGGAACAGAGGCTACGGGGTACAGGTGTACCTATTTATTTAACTATATTACAACCTTTTGGGCTGTGTCTTAATGGTGATGTTTAATTTACGCATTTTCGGAGGACATCGCCGCTCAACATTGCGCCTTTCGCTATAACCTCCATTAAATGTTATGTCATTGTTATTATTATGGTAGCCATTAATTTTAGAAGCAGATATTAAGTAACTAAGTGGGTGAATATTTGGTACTCAGCAACT